>CM034313.1:40637426-40894926 GCA_019925795.1 Dendrobium chrysotoxum | reverse complement strand
CAAACTTAACGGAAAACTCTATAAGATGGTAGTGAGACCTGCAAAGCTTTATGGTGCAGAATGTTGGCCATTAAAAGAGACATAATATTAAGTTAAGTTTTACAGAGATGAGGATGCTCAGGTGGATGAGTGGCTTTACTCTTAGAGATAGGATACGAAATGAGCATATACATGAAAAGGTTGGAGTAGCTCCAATGGAAGATAAGATTAGAGAGAGCCGCCTTAGATGGTTTGGTCACATAAAACGGCGGCCTTTCAATGACTCGGTTAGGAAAGTAGATGCATTAGATTTGACTTATGTTAAGAAAGGTAGAGGTAAACCTAAAAAGACTTGGTTAGAAAATATTAGAAATAACCTTTCTTTATTTGATTTAGATGAGAATTTGACTCTTAACAGGGCACAATGGAGAAAAATAATTCATGTAGCTAGCCCAACATAGTGGGATAAAGCCTTGTTGTTGTTGTGTTGTTGTTGTTGGTCTTCTTTCTTCTTTTCCTCTCCACGGTTTCCTTTCCACTTGTATCTTTCTTCTCTAGTTAAAAGAGTTTTTGGAATGTGATCAATTAAAAAACCTGAGGGTTTCATAGCTTGCGAGCTGGTCTTCTCCCCATCCCCTATTACTTTATCTCGGTCTTCTTTCTACTTCTTCTTTTCACGGTTTCCCTTCCACCTGTATCTTTCTTCTCTAAAATATTATGAGTAGTAAGTGTTAATGTGCCATATTCTTTTGGTATTTGTTGGAGGAGCAAAGTCTTGTGTTGGATCATAATTTCTGTGGTGGTTGGCTGTTTTGTCCTTTTCTTTGAGCACCTTTCCTAGTTTGTGTTTGCATGTGAGGTGACCATTCATGATTTTTCTAAGTGTTTATAGTTTATGTTTTTTGTTATTTGCTCTTTCTTATGTAACTTCCTAACAAATTCCTATATTAATTTTCTACTAAGTGTTTATCATTTTGGTGTTTGTTTATGTGATATTGTAAGTATCTTAATTTGCATTCCTAGTGTTCTCCTACTTAGTTTAAGAACTTAGGTTGCATCAATGTTGACCTCATCACTATTGACTCAACTTGACTCGAGCAAAATACAAAATTATTGAATTTAAATTTAAACTAACTTGCTCATTCTGGACTCAATATCACACCTAATGGTGAATGTAATTAACTAACATAACAAATAGCTTAAAGCATCCGCATCAAATAAAATTTAATACACGTTTTATGTAAGGACTAAGGATAGATGTTAAAGAATATCTTTTCGATTTTGCATTTACGATGTTAAACAGAAGGGGGAAAAATGCTCCAAATTGTGCTCTAATGCAATTGCTTCTAATGAAGAAAAGTTCTATTTAAGCTACCTTGAAACCAAAGAAATAAGATTAATCAAACCACCAAAATTCTAGCCACTGAACAAAGCATAAAATCCTAATCTATGAGAAAAGTGGCACCCACCTTGCATGTGGTGAACTCAAGGCTCCGATACTTTTCATTCTCCGTGAAGATGCGCGAGTGCAGCATCGGCGTGTAAGCCGCCTCAGCACCATACTTCCTACACAGCATTCGGAACGGGAGCTCGGAGTTATCCACCATGGGAGCGACAATCAACCTCGGCGAACCGAGCCGCCTCCAGTGCTCCCACGCGCGCTCTACACGCCGCCCACCCTCAAGCAACGATACAACAGGGGCTAGCACAGGCGACGCTGACTGGTTGAGGGAGGAACAGCCGCCGGCGGTGGCGCAGAGGCTCTCTTCTGGATCATCATAAGGCTCCGAAGCGGCTGAAGGATGTAGGGACGCAGCCATGTACGAGGAGGAGGAGTTAGAGTTTATGCAGCGATGGCAATTTCGCTTGCGGAGCAGTGACAGCAGAGGCGGTCGAAACCTCATGCAAAATTCGAGTTTTCGGCGCAGCCCGAATTCAGCTTTGTCCCCATTTTAAGCAGGATTTAGGTGATATTTGACCTAAATATTTGATTTATTTTGGGGCTGTTTGGTTACAAGTAGGATATAGCAAATACGAAAATTCGGATTTAATGGATACTTAACTTTGAAAGTTATTTAACAATTAAAATTTGATAAATTATTTGACTATTTAATTCAAGATTTAAGTTGCTAGTTAATTTCGATACTAATTATTAGGGGTGCAAATGAGTCGAGTCGAGTTTGAGCTAGGAGGTGTTCGAATTGAGCTCGACTCCCAAATACCGAGCTCGAGCTCGAGCTCGAGCTCGACTCGTCTCACGAAACGAGTCGAGTCGAGCTGTTCGTCGAGCTCCTTCCCGACCTGCGTCGTCGTCCACGAATCCTGCTCGTTGTCCCGAGCTACGTTGACTGTTGTCTCGTCACCGAAGCCGTAAGCTCCGTCGAAGCCCTCCCCCACCTGCGAATCCCGTCAACCGTCGTCGAATCCTCCGTCGTCCCGTCGTCGAAGTTGCTCCCGCCTACGAATTCCGTCGACCATCGGCGAAGCCTCCGTCATCCCGTCGTCGAACCCGCAAGCTTGTTGTCCCGTCATCGAAGCCACAAGCCTGCAACCTCCGTCTTCCCGTCGTCGAAGCCGCAAGCTCATCCTACCATGCCGCGAGCTCTGTCGACCGTCATCCGTCGAACCCCACTCCCGCCTGCGAATCTTACTCCCACCAACGAAATTTGATTCCCGAATCCTGCTCCCGCCTGCGAATTCTGCTCACGCCTGCGTCGTCTTCTCTTACGCAAGCTACTCGACGAGCTCTCGAGTCGAGCAGACAAAGTGTTCGAACTCGGGCTCGTTAAGCCTTTGAGCTCGAAATTGTGTTCGAGCTTGATAAGCTCGACTCGTCAAGCCCGTTAACGAGTCGAGTCCGAGCCGGCTCGACTCGGTTGCACCCCTACTAATTATGAATAATGAAAGTAAAATATGTAATCTCATTATTTACAATCAGAATTAGCTCAAATAATATTCTAATTAATTATTAATTTGTAAATCACTAAATAATTTTAATACAATAGTTTTTATATGGTCATTAAATCACAATAATTTTATTTTCAAGTTAATATTTTTTATTAAATAATATTAATTATTAAGTCTAATTTAATTTTTGACTCATATTTTAATATAATTAACTTAATTGATAATTAATACTGTTAATTATTGATTTTGACTGAATATTCTGATTGTCATAAATCAAATTAATCCTAATTAATACATTGAAAATTTTCCTTCTGTTCATAAAAAAATAATCATAATCTTAAAAATAAAGAGTATAACAATTAGCAGAAAATCAACATTATATTAAAAAACAATAATCTTTCAAAATAATGATTCCAAAACAATCATGCAAGCATATATTCGTTGAGCATAACGTCAATAAATTGAAGGGCTTACGTAAAATAATTGAGGATCCCTAATTGATAGCTAGAAGATAATGGTACTTTTCCTTGTGATGAAAATGCTGGCTTGGTAAATTCCCCTTCTCAAGAAGTAAGGGCTTACTGATGTGCAAGGGATTAGCTTAAATGTCTCTGGTTGGTGTTGTTGTTTTGCGTGTTTAGTCTTGGGGGTTGTCTGTTCTTTGCTTCTTGTCAGTTTTGTCTTTGGCGAGCTTGTATCCAGCTCTAGGTTGCGCTTTTTGCTGGTTTGGGTATGTCCTCCTTTTCTTGTAGGTTTTTGGTTCTTGTTTCATGTAGCTTCATTTTAGGTGGTTGTTCTCTCTCCTGCTGTTTCCATGCACCGTTTAGACTACTTTTGTTGATCCCCTGTTTGGCTTTATTGTCTCTTGGAGTGTTGTTTTTTCTTCTTGGCTCCTTTTTTGTTTTGTTTTTTGCTTATTTCTTGTATTAGGTAGTAGTATTGGTTCATAGGTTTTTCTTCAATGGTTGTATTTTTAGAGAACTGATGGTTATTTAAGGACTTGTAATTTTACTTTTAATTAACGTGTAGGTCACTTTGTGAGTTTTATCCAAAAAAAAAAAAAAAAAAAAACAAACAAACTACTAACACACAATGCATACTTTGCACTAATCAATATAGTAGTTTGGAATCCATAGTCACTCATCACAGGGAAGCCTCTTCACCTCCAAGAACTTCTCTTCCGTGGAAATTTTCATTTCTACTTTATTGATATTTTCTATCATTCCTCCTTACAACAAAATATGACTATGTTGACCTACATATCAAATTATGTGCGAAAATGAACAAATTGGTGGCAAAAATAATGTACGAGGTCGCACAAATGACTTCCAAATGTAAAATAGACTACACCGCTGCATCAAGAACGTCCAAGTTATCTAAGAGGGGCTATAATTTTGCTCAAAAGAAATTATGCGCACAAATTGATGCCAATCCTACACAAATTTATAGTGGTTCGGTCAACCTTAACCTACGTCGACTCGCCGTAGTCTTCCACTCTGAGTATTGCAATAACACTAAGTGACTCTCCTTTTGCTCCCTCAGCAAGGCAGAGAAGCCCTTATAGACTCACTTTCACCAAACCTTTGATTTGGTGGAGTGTCGAATGCTATGCTAGCCTCTTGGTGATGGAAGCAGACCTTAACTCATTTTTCTCCCTCCTGGAGAAGGCAGAGAACCTCAGCTCCTTTTTTTTCCTCCTAGAGAAGGCAGAGAACCTCAACTCCTTTTTCTCCCTCATAGAGAAGGCAGAGAACATCAAGGATTAGACTAAGAAGCCTTTCTCCCTCGAGAGCTTCCAAAAGACTCACCATGGCCATAGGAGGAGTAAGGGTGCAGTTAGCTCGGAGCAACCATGCGATCCCCTCACACTTCTTCTACCTTATGCTCAAGCTCACCTTTTCCTTCATCTCACAAACCCTAATTTTCTTCTCAAAAGGTCCTCTCTCAGAGTTCTTTCTTCAATCACACATTCCTCTCTTGATTGAAGAGAAAACTCAAAACATAGCTTTTGTAATAGGCTTTAAGAAACCCTAAAATTTCTAGTTAGCCATCACTATTTGTATAGTACGATTCAAGTTCATATAGTATGATTAGTTCAAAACTAGTCCCATTTAATACAATGTGAACAGTCGTTCAAATGAACTATTTACATATTATAAATATATCGTACAGTCCGATCGATATATCATCCAGTACGATCTGTTATATTTCCCCTATTCGTATGGGACGATTCCTAAGATGACTAAAATTCATCTCTGCTAATCGTCCCATAATGCTCTATTCATACAGTACAGTTAGGTCATTTCAAGTAAGTTGTCTAGTATGATATGAATATCGTACATTACAATTAGTTTAAAAATCATGATTTTATTTGGCACGATCTCTTGGATGACCAAATCTCATCTCTGCAAGTCATTTGGTACGATCAAGATCATATAGTATGATCAACTATCATTAATTAAATCATGATTTAATTGACTAATTATAGGGGTTAATTTTAGCAAGATTTTAAATATTCATATAGTATGATTAAAAATCAAATTTCAAAATCTAACTTAAATTAATCTAGCGGCTTGGGTTTTTAGATCGTAATGAATCATACAGTATGATTAGTTCACAAAAATTAATTTTTTCAATTAGCTATTAAGCCTATTTTCATATAAAAGATCATATAGTACGATTGAAAATCGTACAGTACAATTTAGTTAAAAAAATTTTAACTTTAAAAATATTTTCTCTCCTCCTGTGTGTGTGTGTGCATGGTCACCCAAATTATATACACTCTTTTGTGGCCAGGCTTAAGAAAAAAGAAAAAGAAAATAAGATTACATACTCTTTTACATCCTATTCTATCCAATATTGAGTCTTCTGCAGTCTTAAGCGGTGTATATCTTTTCTGAAATATTAGTGCTCACAAACAAAATAAATATCTAAAACATTTAGTAAGAAAAATAACAATTCAATCAGTAATATTTGTCATCATTAAAATCATCAACTAGTGATCCTGGATTGCAACAAAAGGTTCATTCAAATATCAAAAATTTATTGAGGTTATATGTACTAGAATTTGAAGGAAGCTAATAAGATCATATTTATCCAAGACAAAAGGGGGTATAAGGAAGTTAATGGGATATGAACTAGTTGATGATGTTATAGAGAATATTAGGTTGATTGGAAAGTGGTTAGAAGCATCTCACGATAGGCAAAGAAAGTACTATGATCCAAAGTATAGAGCCATTTAATTTAAAGTTGGAAATTTTATTTTTCTTAATGTTAGGCCATTGAATGGAGTAATCAGATTTTGTGAAGATAATAAGTTATGTCCTAGGTATATAGGTCCTTTAATGTGATTGGAAAAGTTGGGAGATTAGCTTATAGACTATCACATTTGGACCATATGTCAAATATTTGTAATGTATTCCATGTGTCAATATTCTAATATGGAGAATAAGTTGAGGTCTAACCTAATTTAATCTATAAGGAAGAACCTGAATGCTTTCCACCATGTGATGTGAAATAAATAAGAAATAAATAGATATCCATAAATAAAATCCAGTGAAAGCACGGGCCAGAGATAAAGGCAACTTGGGAAAATGGAATAAAAAATGAGAGCTGTATCCAAATCTATTTTGAGTGTATGTTCATGTGTGAATGTTGAGGATGGCATTATCTATAAGGAAGGAAGGATGTAATATACGTAACTATCTAACTGGTATGAATTTCATAACCTACTTATTATGATTAATTTAGAATTAATATAAATTTAAGTAAGGATCAAAGTCTGGAATTGAAAGAAATGTTAAGTGTCCAAGAGGCATTGAGGCCACTATGGCATTGATATAGATGACACTACGATGCTTTACTCTCTCTTTAGAGAGAAGAAAAATCTCAAGCATAGAGTGCGCTGCAATCTTGAATTGGGCATATTGTGGCATTAGGCCGTCTATTTGAGTCTATATAGAATATTTTAGTAGAATGTTGTGGCATACACATTGGAGCACCATGGCATTAGACATTAAAAGGAGTTTTATATACAAATATCCAAAGACATTTTCATTTTACCCTAACTCTCACCATAGTTACCTAAGAAGAGAAGAGAGGATAGAATAAGTGAGAGATAGAAGAGAGGAAAATTTGAAGGACAAAGCGTAGCATTTGACCATCAAATATGTTAAGGAAATTGCTAAGCACAAGGTATGCTCCCAATACTCTATTTTTTATTTTAATTCTAATATTTGTATAAAAGGTTGTGAGATATATGATTTTAATGAGTTTGATAAATTTTTGATCATGTGATTTTTGATATATTAAAAATATATATCATTTTGGTCATTTTAACTATAAGAAATGAAAATTTTAGCTGTTGGTTTTATATGTACACATTTTTGAGTACTCCATGATAAATGTAGTTGTTCGTGGTATTGAATACAATTCATTAAGTCTTAAAATGACATTTTAAAGATTATTTATGAATGATGTTTAAAATGGAAAATTTTTATAATGTATGTAAGTTCTATGTGTTAACCCCAAATATTATATATATATATATATATATATATATATATATGATGATTTTGAAAGTTTGTGTAGGTTGTTAGATCTTATAGAACTGTGCCAAGGCTAACCAAGAGGAGGGTGAATTAGTTATTTAAAAAATTTCTTGGATTTTGAAAACCTTTTTATATCTTTTAGTTAATTAAATCACAGATCTTAAAATATAAAGTTGTTTAGATAGATTATCATAAAATATTTTTCAATCACAAAACTTTAAAGCGTGGACAATAAAAATGCTGAAAAATTAAAGAGAATAGAAGAACACCAAATTTTATAGTGATTCAGTCTAACTAAACCTAATTCCACTTCCTAGAGACTCCTTCTCTAGGTATTTCACTAAACACAAGTGACTCTCCTTTAGCCCCCATATCAAGGTGGAGAAGCCCTTACAAACTCTCTTCCACCAACCCAGTGCGGTAGAGAACCGATGCCTTTTACACTCTCCAAGTGATGGCAACATATCGTCACATCCTTTTTCACCCTCTTGGTGAAGGCAGAGTACCGTCACATTCTTTTTCACCCTTATGGTGAAGATAGAGTACCATCATGTCCTTTTTCACCCTCCTGGTGAAGGCAGAGTACCTTGATCCAATTTTAAAGATCTTCTCCCAAGAGCCTCCAAAGAAGTCAGGCAGAAACTTGAAGAAGAATACAAAAGAGATCCTCACTTTAGGCAACTTTGTGAATCCCTCACAATTTTCTTTCACTAGATCTCTCACTCTTCACTCACACAAGTTCTCCCAAACACACTCTCATTGGTCACTCTCTAAAGAAGTTTACAGCAAAGGACTCACTTAGTTAGTGTTTAGGACTTAACTTATAAGAAATCCCAGAAAAACCATTTAAAAATTGAAATTTATAAGAGAACCATCCTACAATCGTATGGTATGATCGTAGATCGTACGGTACAAATAATTCAAAAAATTAGGGCTTTGTCTGGTACTAACTGGGAAGAACGTAGTTTCGTACACTGTCAGTCGTCTGTACAAACGTGCATCGTACTATACAAATAGTTTAAAACTGAATGTGTTCATATGGCATGATCTGGTATGAAACCTATTTCATACACTATCAGTCATCTATACTTCTTGGAATTATATAGTATGAACAGTTGAAAACTGAATGTGTTTGTTTGGTACGATCTAGTACGAACCCTATTTCATACACTATGAGTCATATGTATGACTTGGAATTGTATAATACGAATAGTTCAAAATTGAATACATTTATTTGGTATGATCTAGTATGAACCCTATTTTGTACACTGTCAGTCATCTATATGACTTGGAATCGTAGAGTATGGACAATTTAAAATTTAGAGCCATGATTTGATTAACTATATTCTTGAGGAAACTTATGACAAATCATACAGTATGATAATCAATCGTATAGTACAATCAGTAAAGAAAAATTAATTTAAAGTTTATCTCTCCCCCTGTGTGTGTATGTACAGTTATCTAATTACAATCACACTATGCTCAGACTCAAGAAATAAAATTAGAGATATACAGACTCTATTACATGAAATCTTATTTTAGTATGTCTTGTAATCTTCATCAATCTGGAGTATGATTTCTCTAAAATGTTAGTACACATAGAAATAAACAAAAGTATCCAAGATATGCTAAGAGAAATACTAAAATTATCAGCACAATAATTAGTTGTGTAGTCATCAAAAATCATAAGCTCAATCTTGATTACTAAGTTGCAACAATCTCTTCCTTTTTGAGGATGGCAAAATAATTATTATTTGAACTACAAATTAACATTATTTTCTCCTAAGCTCCCCCTCAATGAGTGAAAAAATAAATTATGGGGAAAAAGAATTTTGTTTTACAAGAAATTTTGTCTTACAAATCAAAACACAAACACAAGACCAAAGACCCAAAAAAAATTTCATTCAAAACAAACACCAGACTTTCAAAGCAACACAAACTTTCAAAAACTAAAGACCCAAAAAAAATTTCATTCAAAACAAACATCAGACTTTCAAAATAACACAAACTTTTAAAACAACACAAAACATCACAAAACGACACAAGACAATAAGACAAGCAACACACAACTTCAAACAATCATTATATACCTCCCTCTTTTGACATCAACAAAAAAAGAAAACTCCCTGAAAATATAAGATGCTTGAACTAATTTGACAGTTGATAAAGAAGAGAATTTTAAACATTTGTAAATAACAATATTAAATTCCTGATGTAAAAAAACTCATAGTTTAAATCAAAGAACAACTAAGATAAGAATAGTTGATCAGGATCAATGTTCATTTTAGAAAGTATAAATATCAAATAGAATAATTATTGTAAAAAATTAATAGAATAAAAATCAATTAGTTTCAAATTCATGAGTTGAAGTTATTATCAAGTGCTTGGGTTTTTCTAAGAGTTAGAGATATAGAGGAAAGAATTAGATATAGTGTGGGCTCATTTTATGTCTCTTTCCAAATTTGGCGATCATTGTGCATCTTTTGATTTTGAATTTTATTTGGCGTTGATTATGCATCTTTTTAGGTTGGGCTCATTTTGTGCCTCTTTTTAATTTTGGCACACTTTGTGCATCTTTTGATATTTTGTTCTTTCCACAACCTAAATCAGTAAGTCTTAGCTTGGTTTATTATCTTCCAAAAGGAAGATTAAACGGGAAAATAAAAATCCAATATGTAACAATAAAAGCAACACAATGAAGAAGAAAATAAAAGATAATGAGAAATATTTTAGCAACAATAATAAATATAAGATATATGTCTATTAGAACACCAAAGATTATCTCCTTATCGAAGCCTAATTATAAGTTGATTTAAAGTTTGAGAGAAACCAAAATTTGATAAAGGAAGTAATATTATAATACAAAAAACTTTAAAATTTTCAGTCTTTAGATCAACATTGATAAATTAGTTGATAAACATAATTTCAGAGAATTAAGAATAGAATAAGACAATCATGTCATTCATTTCAAAATATTTTTAAATAAATACATAATATAAATTCAAATAAGAAGCAACTACAACTAATCCAAAATAGAAACAACTAAATGCAACATCATAAATAAAAACTAAAAATATGATATAATAACAATAAATAATCTGATACTCTGGCGGATCCTGATTTGAAGGAAGCTGTGGAGGACTAAATCTGAAAAAGTAGTTGTTAATGGTAGCTACTTGAGTATTTAGTGAGTCAAATTAACCTCTAACCTAACTGATGTCCTCATTATATCTAAAGTACTGCTGGTCCAAACGAGTCTCAAAATGATCAAAGCGTTGATCAAAATGAGTCTTGAGGCGATCAAATCTTTAAACCATTTTTTGATAGAAATTATGCTCATGTCTAGGAGCAGGAGCAGGTGCAGGTGCTGGTGTAGGTCCTACTTCTTCATTAAATTCTTCTCCCTCAACCCCTTGGTCCTGGTGGGAAAGAGTGCAGAAAGAAGCATCTGTAAAATAGCAAGGCAAATTATTAGGAGGATCAGGATGGATGAGATTATACTTCTTTTCAAGGATATAGGCAATTAGGTAACCTAAAGCCACATTCTTCTTTCTTCTAATGGAAGGAAGTCTGATGTTAGTAAGACTATTGATGTAGTCCAAAATTAACTGGGCTTCATCAATTAGAGATGTAGTAGATTACAATTGAGAGCAAAGGAGTTATATTGATTCAAACACCAACTTTAGGAATAATAGAAGTTCTTAAAATATGCTGGATTATCCTTACATTTTGATTTAAGGTCTGAACAAGGGGTAAATGGTTGATTGAAGGTATACCCCTAAGAGTTTGGTTAACAGGAGACCAATCAAAATCATTTCTAGTAATTAAGGAATGTGCTCTAACTCATTCAGTTCTAAGATGTAGAAAAGTGCCTAAATCTTCTTTGGTTATCTCTACTCTTTGGTGAAAAATATAAGAGGACATTATGGTATGGTTTTCTCTCATTCCCAGATTGGCCAGAAAGTAGTAAAAGGTGTTAAAATGAAATGCATAGATAAAGGTGAGAATGAAGGAGAATTGAGTAGAGTTGAACAGAAGCATTATAAAAAAATTAATATCTTCTTGAATAAGAAGATGAGATTGAGTGATTTTTGCCTCAAAGAAATGGTCATAAGCTTCTTCATTCTCTCTCGAAAGGAAATTATCATCTAGTTGATGAGAATGAGATGAAGAGCCTTTGGAATGTCGAGCACGTTTGCTGCTGCTACTTGCCATTTTGGATAGGATTGAACACAAGATAATTTAAAAGTGAAAGAGCTTGTGAATAAAACTCAATGAATAGCTACCAATTTAAAAGAAATCAAGCAAATTCATATAGTAAGATATCCAATTCGTATGTACAAATTTGAAAATTTGTATAGTATAAAATAACTTTTATATGTACAACTATAAAATGTCTAGAACAGTTATCACAATGAAACATCTTTTCATAAAGTTGCCTTTACGATGCATTATTTCGTATGACCTTTGACCACACTGATCATACAGATGAACACCTATTCATCCAGGATGATCAAGTAATAATGAATGTACCAACCATTTCAAGTCATCCACATGACGACTAACTCGACGTTCATACAGACAATGACATGTCCGTCCGAGACAATTTTTAGAAATTACCGCCCCAAAGCATAATAACATAATCCTTGGAAAACTTGCCATGATCGTATAGATGAAATTTAATATTTCGTATAGATGAACACATGTTCGTATAATATGATCCTAAGGAAAATTCATCTACTCAGCTCGTGGAAGAAACCATGTAAAATCTGGAGTATTCGTATAATACGACATGGGTTCGTACAGTACAAATGGAAACTAATTTTTAGATTTAAACATGATGATCAAGATAATTTCCAAAAATAAATCAAACAAGATCCATGAAACTCAAAAAAAAAAAATAATAAAAGAGAAATCAAAGATAAAAATAGACAAAAATAAACATAACAAATCAAAAATAAAGATCAAAACATAAACATAAAAACAAAAGAAATACAACACAATTATAATTTTTAGAATTATAATTCTCAAGCATGAATATCAATAACACCCAATCTAGTTTTTAATGTACTGAGAATTTCAAAAGCCAGTGGTTTTGTGAAAATGTCTGCAAGTTGATTTTCAGTAGACATATGATTTAACTCAATTTCTCCCTTAGTGACATGGTCCCTAATGAAATGATGCCTTATATCTACATGCTTGGTCCTTGAGTGTTGAATTGGGTTCTTTAAAATGCAAATGACACTTGTATTATCATAGAAGATTGGAATAGTGCCAATTGAAAAACCTAAATTCATAAGTTATTATTTTAACCAAAGAACCTATGCCACAATTTCCTAAGGCTATATATTCTACTTTAACAGTAGAAAGGGCTACTGAATTCTATTTTCTACAAGACCAAGAAACTAAAGAGTTTCCAATGAATTGATAATTTCTAGAAGTACTCTTTTTATCAACCCTACATCCTACAAAATCTAAATTAGAATATCCAATAATTTCAAAAGAAGAGCTATGTCTAGGATACCAAATCCCTAAGTTTTGAGTTCCCAACAGACATCTCAGAATTCTTTTAATAGTAGTCAAATGGGATTCTTTTGGATCAGCTTGAAATCTAGCACAAAGATAAATACTAAACATGATATCAGGTCTGCTAGTAGTTAAATAAAGTAATGATCCAATTATCCCTCTAAATTTCTTTTGATCAATATATTTTCCTTTAGAGTCCTTATCCAATTGAACTGCAAAACTCATGGGAGTACTTATTGGTTTAGCTTTATCCTTCTCATACTTCTTAAGGATGTCCTTAATAAATTTTGCTGACTAAGAAAGGTGCCATCCTCTTTCTGCTTTATGCTAAAACCAAGAAGGTAACTCAAATCTCCCATCAAACTCATTTAAAATTCATTACTCATCATTTTGGAAAAGTCATCACAAATATTTTTCTTTGAGGATCCAAACAAGATGTTATCAATATAAATTTGAATAATGAGAACATCATCTCCTACTCTTTTAATGAAGAGAGTGGTGTCCACACTCCCTCTAACAAAAGCTCTTTCTAATAGGAATGTTCTTAGCCTTTTATACTATTCCCTAGGTGCCTATTTTAGTTTGTATAATGCCTTCTTCAATTTAATCACATGATTAGGGAATTGAGAATTTTCAAAACCTGAAGGTTGCTCAACATAAGTATCCTCTTTTATCATCCCATTAAGAAAGACACTTTTAACATCCATTTGATATAATTTAAAACCTTTAAAATAGGCGAAAGCTAGTAGTACCCTTATTGCTTCAAGTCTGACTATAGGAGAAAAAGTCTCCTCAAAATTAATTCTTTCTATTTGATTGTACCCCTTGGCCACCAATCTTGCCTTATTTTTAACCACTATACCTGAATCATTCATCTTATTTTTGAAAATCCACTTAGTTCTAACTACACTTTGATTCTCAGGTCTTTCTACCAACTCCCAAATGTTATTTCTAACAAATTTATTCAACACTTCTTACATAGCTAGGATCTAAGATTTATCAAAAAGTGCTTGATTTATATTAATGGGTTCAATCATTAAAATAAATGTTGAGTGGTTCACTTGTTTGCTAAGTCCATGCCTAGTCCTAACACCTTCACTCGGGTCTCCTAAAATCAGTTCTTTAGGATGACTTTTAGAATATTTTCATTCACTAGGCAATACATTCTTTATTTCAACCCTTTCTTTAAGATTACATTTTTAATTTCTTGGGTAATTTCCTCAACTCCTTCTTCTTCTTCCACCCTCGACCCTCTAGAAATATCAGATTCATCAAAAACTACATGAATGGTCTCCTTTACTATTAATGTTCTTTTATTAAAAACTCTATAGGATTTGCCATCACTTGAATATCCTAGAAAAATTCCCTCATCAGATTTAGGATCAAATTTACTTAAAAGAGTTTTGCCATTATTATAAATAAACAGTTTACATCCAAAGACATGTAGATGTGAGAGGTTGGGTGTCTTACCCTTGAGAAGTTTATAGGGTGTCTTATTTAACTTAGATCTAATGTTCACCCTATTCAAAACATAATATGCTGTATTAACTGTTTCAGCCCAAAAATATTTTAGAAGTGAATATTCAGCCAACATGGCTCTAGCAGCTTCTATCAAAGTTTTGTTCTTTCTTTCAATAACTCCATTATGTTGAGGGGTCATAGGAGCTAAAAAGTTTTGATCTATCCCTTATTATTTATAGAAAATATCAAATTTTTTATTTTCAAATTCTCCCCCATGATCACTTTGAATTACAAGAATCTCACAACCTAGGTTCCTTTGAATCTAAGTAAAAAAATTTCTAAACTCATCAAATGATTCACTCTTATGTGATAAGAATCTAATCCAAGTGAATCTTGAATAATCATCAATAATTACATACCCAGAAATTTTCCTTCCTAGACTTACAATACTAATAGGTCTAAAGAGATTCATGTGAAGGACTTCTGAGGGTTTGCTAGTTCTATGATCTTTAATTGAATGAAAGGAGGACTTGACTTATTTCTCTAATTAACATGCATCACATAGGGGATCCTTAGTGAAGTCTAATTTGGGTATGCCTCTAACCAATTTCTTTCGGGTAATTTTCCTAAGATTTTTCATGCTTACATGACAAAAGTCTTTTATGCCATAATCAAAATTCATCAACGATAGTTTTTAGACAAAAAGCATTAAAAATTTTAACATAATTTAAATCAAGCATGTAAACATTATTTACCTTATTTCCATGCAACACATTAACTCCATTTTGGCTTATAATGCAACTTGTAGGAAAAAAATGTATGTTAAAACCCTTATCATAAAGCTGACTAATACTTAGCAAATTATGTTTTAAGCCTTTGACCAATAAAATATTTTCAATAAAAAAATTGTTCATGTTACCAATCATACCTATACTTACCACTCTCTAAGTGGTGTTATCTCCCAATGTCACTTTGCCTCCATTCCTGGCTTCCAATGTTATAAATTGATTTGCATCTCCAGTCATATGTTTTAAACATCTACTGTCCAAGTATCAAATGCTCTCACGAGGGATTGTATGAGAGCATCTCTATAAAATTATCAAATATTAAACCTGGGAACTTAAATAAATTTGGGTTCACCTCTTAGTAATGATAATCTAGATGCATATTTTATATACTGTGATTGATGCATCTTTGGTTTCCACACTAAATGTGTTCTACTATAAATAGTGCACGTGTGAGAAATATGTCCTAACATTCCACATAAAAAATATTTAACACCAAAAAATTGATTTACTAATCTATATGAGTTATAATATCTTTTTTTAGGTTTTGAACTTGTATGCTTTTGGTTAGACTTGTAAAATTGTTTAAGTGTGGGAAATGGTTTATTTTCCTCAAAAGCTTTTACATTTATTCGAAGATATGAGTTTGCACTTTCCAAAATTAAATTTTTAATCTTTAAATCATGTTCCCATTGATTAGATTCATCCATGAATACTTTAAAATTATTTTCAAGCTCACTATAAGATGTTTTCAAAAGTTCATGCTTCTTATTCAAATCATCAAATTCATCTAGCATTACCATGTGATTGCTATCTATGTCTGCATAATCTTTCCTAAGATTTTTTTGCTCTTTTTAGAAATTCAAATACTCAATACAAAGGTTTGCATGAAAACTTTTGAGTTTCCTATATACATTATGAATTTTCTCAGAGACTTTAAATAATTTATCTTAGGATAGGTCACATACCTCCTCTTGATCTGATTGATCAAGTTTATCTGCCATTAAGCACAAATTTGTAACCTCCTCTTCTGCTTCCATTTTTAAAGAGTATAAAGCTGAGTAAGCCCAGAAAGCTCTTTGCATCCTTTTCTTGCCCTTCCTAATGTTAGTTTTCTCCTCAAATTTCTCCATGCTAGGAATAGCTTTGAGATCTAGGCATTCAGTCTTTATATGCCCAGGCTTTCTGCATACATAAAAAATGACTTCATTCGAAACTTTTGGATTCTTATGGAATTTACCTTTGTTCCAATACTGATGTCATCGTTACTTTCTCTTAAGAAAACATTTGAATTGCCTAGTCATAAGATCAATATCTTCTTCATCCTCAGGCATTGATTAATTACTCTTTGAATCATCCACTTTCAAAGCTATTTTCTTCTTTTTTTGCTTGTCTCCTATATTAATCTATCTTTGATTCACTCCTTGCTCGTAAGTAATTAGTGATCCAAGTATATTTTCAATAGAATATACATTCAGCTTTAAATGTAGTTATGGCAATTATCTTTGCATTATAAGCAGTAGGTAAACAACATAAAAGTTTATTAACTTTCTCTGAATTTGTAAGTTCTCTACCTAAAGCAAGCAATGAGGTAACAATCTATGTAAACCTTGTATACATATCAAAAATTAACTCATTTGGTTTCATGCGAAATAGTTCATAATCATGTAGTAAAATGTTCAACCTAGATTATTTAACCTCATTTGTTCCTTCATAAGTTATGCAAAGTCTATCCCAGATCTCTTTACCAGTTTTGCAAGTAGAAACATGCATATAATTCTCAGATTTCAAAGCATAGAAGAAACTGTTTAAACATTTTGCATTTAATTATACTAATTCTCTTTCTTCTACTATCTAATCAATAAATAGTGTTTCAACTCTTATGCCATCAATAATTCTAGTAGATGCAGTATAGCCTTTCTGTACTATCATCCACATGTGATAGTTAAGTGATTACAAAAAAGTAGACATGTGAGTTTTCCAAAAATCAAAAGGAATGTTATCAAATAAAGGTGGTCTAGTGACTGAATATCCTTCAGTAGTATTTTAGTTTCCAAAATAACCATGATCATTTTTCAAAAAGTAATCTAAACCTTAATTTTTGAAATGGGCTCTAATACCACTAGAATGTCCCAATGCTAACCAATAGAACTGTCCCAATGCTAACCAATAGGGGGGTGAATTGGTTATTTAAAAAATTTCTTAGATTTTGAAAACCTTTTTGTATCTTTTAGATAATTAAATCACCGATCTTAAAATATGCAATTGTTTAGATATGATTATCATAAAAGATTTTTTAACCCTAAAAATTTAGTACAGAAAATAAAAATGTAGAAAAATTAAAGAGAATAGAAGAACACCAAATTTTATAGTGGTTCAATCCAACTAGACCTACATCCACTCCCTGGAGACTCCTTCTCTAGGTATTTCACTAAACATAAGGGACTCTCCTTGATCCCCCACAGCAAGGCAGAGAAGCCCTTACAAACTCTCTTCCACCAACCAGGTCCGGTAGAGAACCAATGCCATTTACACTCTCCAAGTGACAGCAGTGTACCATCTTGTCCCTTTTCACCCTCCTGGTGAAGGCAACGTACTTTGATCCAATGTAGAAGATCTTCTCCCAAGAGCCTCCAAAGAAGTCAGGCAAAAACTTGAAGAAGAAGATAAAAGAGATCTTCACTTTAGGCAACCTTGTGAATCCTTCACAATTTACTTTCACTAGATCTCTCACTTTTCACTCACATAAGTTCTCCCAAACACACTCTCAATGGTCACTCTCAAAAGAAGTTTACAGCAAAGGACTCCCTCAGTCAGTTTTTAGGACTTAATTTATAAGAAATCCTAAAAAAATTGTCCAAAAACTAAAATTTACAGGAGATCTGTCCTACAATCTTACGGTATGATCGTATATCATGCGGTATAAATAGTTCAAAAAATTAGGGCTTCATCTGGTATGAACTGAGATAAATGTAGTTTTATACACTGTTAGTTATTTGTACGAACGTGCATCATACTTTATGAATAGTTCAAAACTGAATGTGTTTGTATGGTACAATCTGGTATGAACTTTATTTTGTACACTATAACTCATCTATACTTGGAATCATGCAGTATGAATAGTTCAAAATTGAATGTGTTCATTTGGTATGATCTGGTATGAATCCTATTTCATACATTGTTAATCATCTATAGGACTTAGAATCATATAATATGAACAGTTTAAAGTTTAAAGCCATGATTTAATTAACTATATTCTGGAGGAAACTTTTGATAAATCATATAGTATGATAATCAATTGTACAATACAATCAGTAAAGAAAAATTAATTTAAAGTTTATCTCTCTCGCTATTTATGTGTGTGTACATGGATACCTAATTACAATCATACATGCTCAGACTCAAGAAATAAAATAGAGATATACATACTCTATTACATGAAATCCTATTCTAGTCTGTCTTGTGGTCTTTTACAATCTAGAGTATGATTTTTCTGAAATGTTAATACATATAGAAACAAACAAAAGTATCCAAGATATGATAAGAGAAACACTAAAATTATGAACACAATAATTAGTTTTGTTGTCATCTATAATCATAAGCTCAATCTTGATTACTGAGTTGCAACATATTTATATATGTTCATCTTCATGTTAAATGTTGATTATAAATTTTGAAAATGTTAATTTTTGAATGTGCATGTGCATGTAATATGGTGGATGTGATGTGGGAGTTGTCAAAGTGCATTACAAGTTCTATTTTATGGGCCCAAAATTCAATTATATTCTATTTTATTTCTATTTGCATCCAAATTTTTCTTAAGTGGGGAGATTCAAGGGAGTAATAAATGGAATTCAAGTTATAAGGGGAATCAGGCTAGGTCCCCATCATCTATGTGAATAGGTGGGTTGACCTTGGGAGGAATAAGTGAATGTGAAGTTATAAGTAGCTATCAAGATATGTGTATATGATAAACCATAATTTTCATATTCTATTTAATGAAATAAGTTCAGTATAAATGATATTTTATTAATAAGTATATTGTGATGCTTTTCTGAAAGTATAAATGATATTATATTAAGAAGTATACTTTGATGCTTCTATAAAAGTACAAGTGATATTCTATTAACAAGTATACTCGAATGCCCATGTGAAGGTACAAGTGAAAATACATATTAATGTTTATCTTGCTCAAGCTCAAGCAACAAGTTCTAAAAAGTGTTTTTTAATGCATATTCATGTTAAAATCATATCTACAATGTTCTTGTGATAACATAAACCAATAAGTATAAGTAATTCTTCTTTTCACATTTTCTTAGTATAAAGTCTTTTTTTAATCATTTTATAAATATAATTTTAATTTATTATTTGTATATTATAAATATAGGCATTGATTTATGTAATAGGATTTTGGGATATCCTACTGAGCATCTTATTGCTCACACTATATAGTATTTGTTATTTCAAGGAAAGGGAAAAAATCAACTGAGTAGGAGTTGATTAAGTCAAAGTTATCAAGTGCTCGCATAGTTCAAGATATTCTTTTGATAAGTCCTATTTCATCTATTTATTATAATACTTTACATTATATTTTAGACTTTTGTCAATAACTATTTTGGAAGAAATGAAAACTTATGATTTTATGTAGTGCATTTTTTTTTATAAATTTGACTGTTTAGTGGCTTTAGTGCATGCAAAAATTATGGTTGAGATAGGTAGGTTCAATTTTTAATTATTCAATTAGACCCTAGGGCATGATAGTGTAACTTATGACATGTAATAGTGCACCACTTCATATTACTTAAAAAGTTTTCATTTATAGGGTGCATTGTTTATTCACTGGATGTATTATTTAGCCCTCAGGTATATTTGGATTCCATAATATTCACATTGCTTGGGCATTAGTGCAATTCATGACATGCAACATGTTAAACTATTCTATTTTTTCTAAAAGCCATTCACATGAATGCATTTATTTGAGTTGCATAAGCATTTGATGTGGTAGTTATTTATGTTAATGTATTACCTTTTGAATAAGCTAGTGACATTATATTTTGGATTTATTATTTCTCACATACTATGCACTTATGCATGTGCTATAGATCTGGTTACCAAATAGTATCACAAGTTAGATTCTATATGATTGTATGTGAATTACATTTTGCAGAGATTATTCATGTTCATTTTCATTCAAGTTTCACCAAGTGTATTCTTAAGGTTTTGGAATGTTTAGGGGAGTTCTTAATACTATTGAAGAAGTTCTTTGCTTGTAAGTAAGCTCTCAAGTTTGTTATACACCCTATTTCTTATTGATGAGCTTTCAAATTCACCATTAGTCGCCTTTAAGTTTTATATTAGTTTAGTGCTCATGTTTAAATTTATATTTTTGGTATTTGATATATTTTTTTTCTAATTTCATAATTAATTTTTTTGATTATGTTATTATGTCCACAAAAATTATTTTAATTTTATTAATTCATGTTTCATCACTAAAAATGTTGGGGGCCTTTTGGCATCTTCCTCATGTATGAGGCATCTTTGAGTGTGCAAGGCTTGCCTGCTACGCCATGAAAGACATACATAGTTGGTATCATATGACATCACAAATAGGAGGTCTTATATTCAACCACAACAAGAAAGGTATGCATGGGTATTCATGTATTTGTTTGAAGCTTGAAATATTTTATCACCACATTAAGAAAAATATGCATAACTAATTAAATTTGAATGTCCCTACTGCAATATAAAAAGTGTGCATAGGGATTTGCCTCTGCATCTTGAGCATTACCTATGCATTTTCATTAACAGCCATGAAACTCTATACATGTTTTGTTCATCACATCAAACATGTTAACAAATAAAATTTAGAGCATTTTAAGAGTTTATTAGCTTATACCTTTGCGCACTAAGTAATGATGACAATGATGGGCAAGGCATGTCAACAAAAAAATTTATAAGAATATTATTATTTCTTCTTATTTTTTTTCTTTTTATATGCTTGATTATGTCTCTTTTTATTGAGAAAAAGTTAGAGAAAGTGAAATAGACAAAGAGAGAAAATGAGCAAAAGGTATAGAAGGAAAATGAGAGATAGAGAGAAGTAGATACATAAAGAGATAGAGAAGAAAATGGAGAGATTGAAAGAGGGAGAAAGAGAAATAGAGAGGGAGAGTGAATGAGAAAATGAGAGGGAAAGAGAGAAAAAGAGACAAATAGAAAGAAATGTAGAGATGGAGAGAGAAAGAAATATAGAGATAGAGGGAGTGAGGGAGAAAGAGAAATAGAGAGATTGGGAGAATGAAAGAAAGAGAGATGTAAGAGAGAGAGAGAGAGAGATGATGGGCACTTGGGGTAGGGAAAGATCATGATCATAATGGTGATATAACTCATTGGAAAGTAGAGTTTAAAATATGAGTTATAGAATGTGTGACATATTAGACCTGAGTATTGATGTCATTGAGCTAATTGAATGATCAAAACTATTAAACCATCGCCAATTATAGTCCAATTTTGCTCGACTGGCCTCTAGACTTTCCAATGGGTTGGGTTTTGGTCCTATTCATTGGTAAGTCCCATGAACTCAATATATTTTGTAGGCATATAGGGACACATTATAAGTGGTAGAAGTATATGTAGTCATATATGCTTTACTATTCAGCTTAGAGAGCATCTGGTATAGGATGTGTGTGAACTTGTGCATGTAGGAAAGTAAGGATTTATTATATACTGTGTAATGAATGCTAATGCTTTTCAATGCTGAGTAATGCTTAGGTTTTCTTCGATATGTTAATAATGAAACCCCACTTAAATTTATGCAAGTATAAGTGTCAAATCAAGTAATAAAATGATTAAGTAGAGTATCAAATCCATGAGGAAGTGTTATGCTTACTTGCAACAAAACTATTTCTTCTTGCTTTCAATACATAATTTATCCTACTTAAACAAAATGATGTTTTTGGAATTTCTATGACTTGATAAAAATAGTAAAATAGTTGATATAATATTTAAAAAAATGTTTTAGATTGATGAATGTAAATATCATATTTTTCCTAATGAGACTTTTATTTGTAAATATGATTCAGAGCATGCACGGCTCTAGATCTCTGTCAAACTTGTAAGGGTTAAAAAGATATTTGCTGACCTCCTATAATTATAATATCTCCTTACAAACCTAGAATATTCAAACATCCTATGTCTAGGTATGACAACATTCTATCTCAATATTCCTTATTATTCTTGCATTCCTCTATCAAGGCTATACATCACACTAGGTTTAAACTACATATATGACCATTATATGTATTAAATAAAGAATGGGATATAACTAAAAAACATCATTAAATCTTTATAGAATAAGAGTCTTCATTAGTACTTTAATATGCTCCTCACATTATCAATCTAAAGTAAGAGATTTAGCCAGACATAGAATAAATGATAAACAAACTCATTTTCATTATATTGATAGAAGAATCAAAGTACAAGGAAAATAGTGGAATGTTATGACTAAGTAGGATCAAAGTATCTCCTCTACGCTCCTTCTTCCTTCACTTACAGAGTAGCTTCAATAAAAGCACACTAAAAAATACTAAATTTTTACACAGGTGACTGAACTCTCCTATAAATAAAATAGAATATCTATTTATTAAAAAAACACAAATAAGGCATCTGGCACTATCATGATTGAAATTGTGGTGTTGTTGTGCCTGAAATTGAATTAGCACCTCAGTGCTGAAATGTTTGTTGCACCATGGCACTTAATGAAGTGGAATGGTTTTTTTAGTGAGCAGTCACAACCTTTCATTGAAATAACATGGCCCAAAGAAGTTACAACTGCTATGCAAAGATATTGTTAAAATTTTGAGCACTGCAGCACCCGAGTGGACAAGTTTGAGCTGAGGCATTAAAATGTGTAGCATCGTGGCATTTAATTTCCCAATAACCTAGCACTACCAAGCTTGTTTTTTGAAATAATGATGCTTTTAATGCTATGGCACTGGATGTGTTGCCTTTTCTAGATCACAAATAGTGAGTATGGTGTTGCGATGTCCAAAAGTGATGCTTACATGGTGTTAAATATAGCACAACAGCTTTGGCGTTATGAATGTTCCTTTGTATTCTCACCATTTTGAGTTTTTCCTATATAAAAATAACTAAAATAACACATTTTCAATAAAATTCAAACCTAATAAACATTAAGTAATTTACATATATCAAATTCTCCCCAGCTTAAACTCTTGCTTGTTCTTATGCAAATAAGAAATCTGCACTTCTGATTAATTTAATAACCAAAGTAACAATTGATAATTTAAAATTACTAAAATATAGGATAATACATCACAACATAGAAGTAATTAAAATGAGTAAGATTATAATTCTAGTTTGGATAAAATCTTAATAATTATCTTAACTTGTTACCCTTACTATTTCTTATTTTAAATTTATATGTTTTGAATATAATCATTGACTATTAAATTTTGCAATGAATAATGTAGCTTTAAATATTAGATGTGTTTGCAGTCAAGATTAAAATTCATTATTTCACCATCATCTGTACTACTTTTCTTATCTTATCCTTTGTGTATTCAAGTATAAGATTGCAGTTTGACTTTAAGCTTTTAACTAATACCAATTTTTGAATGCACTCATATTCTTTTCTTTCTTTTTAGAACTCTTATCATAATTTTTTTCTTTTCATTCACATAGAGTACATATTTAATGATTTTGAATATCTGTATTGCTTATAATCACTTACTATCTTAGTGATTTTAATGTTGGGATTTAATAAGATCACTAGTTCCAATTTTAAGTTACTATGATTTCCAATTTTAAGCTACTCCTTTCTATTTTTTAATCTTCATTATTTAACTTTTAATTTGAAGATCAATATATAATTGTATAACTTATAAATTCTAGTTAGGTTAATAACTTAAATGATCTAAGTTAGTTAATTATTAGTTTTCTTTTCTATGAATTACAATATAATGTTCATTTAAACTATAACCTAAGTTTTATTATTATCATAATTTTACATAAATTTTAATTATCTTTTTTTATTCAGGTGAAATAAACATTAAAAAAGTGTTGATGTTAATGGAAGACAATGTAATACTATAAGCTTAAGGGTAATTAAACTAAATGTAAATACAAACAAAATTGAAATATATTTAATAACACATGCTTCTCACATAAATTATAAAAATGCTCAAAATATGTGATTTATATAAAACTAAATAATTGATACTAAATAACCAGTGCTTAAGGCACTACTCTAAAATAACATTCAAGATGACTATGTACACAAATGGGTTACCTCCTGTGAGCATAAAATTTATAGTCTTCATCTAGACATGCCTAGATTTAACAATTTGGTTGGAGTTCATCACTACCACTCCTTAAGTGGCTTCTACTAGGATCTTTTCCTTTCTCCTTTGGATTAACTTCAGTATTGCTAGGCAACAATCCATGAGGCCTACTACTAACTAAAATTATAAGCTACCCTAATTAATTTTCTAAATTTTTTAGAGAAGCATCTTAACTTTATAATTGAGTTTCTAACTACATTACTATCTCTTCCAAATGTGACTTTTTATTTTCAAACTAATTATTTTAATTTTATCTTAGAGAAGAAGAAGGTCTAGGATTAATAATAGGCAATTGAAGATTATTTCAAATTTCTCCTTAACTATTTTGACCTGAGTTCCCTTGATTATTTCCACCAATATTAATTGACCAAATGAAATTAGAATGGTTCCTCCAACCTAGATTATATGTATTGGAGTCAGGATTATTTTGCTTCTAATTAAATTCACATTTTCAATCCCTTGCACATAATTACCTCCATTAGAATTTAAATCTTGATGTTCCAATTGCATAGATATTCATATACTAATCCTAAACTAATCCTTATTTTGTTTAATTTCATAGAAATTATTATAACTTGTGTAGTTAAAATAAATAATGCATCCAATTCATAAATTCCAGCTATTCCTTTACGATTTAGCCTATCAGGAGGCCACTAGAAATTATTAGTAACCATTTCCTCTATTAATTCATATGCTTCCTGAAATAGCTTGGACATTAAAGGTCCTCCAACTACACCATTTTTGATTTCTCTAGGAGATCATACTAATCCATTATAGAAGGTTTGAATAACCAACCAATTAGGTAAGGATGATGAGGACATTTTCTAAGCATTTCCTTAAATCTCACCCAACTTTCATAAATTGATTCTCCTTCAAACTGGGCAAAAGATGTGATATTATTTTGAAGTTTGGCAATCTTTGAAGGTGGGAAGCCTTTAGCAAGAAATTTATGAGCCAACTCATTTCAACTAGTTATAGAGCCTAGGGCAAAGAATTCAACCACTTCTTAGCTTTGTCTCTTAGAGAAAAAGAAAATAATTGAAGCCTAATCGCATCATCACTGACACCATTATACTTAAATATTGCTCATATTTCTAAGAAACTTTCTAAGTATAAATTGGGATCTTTAACAAGGGTTCCCCTAAATTGAGAATTTGATTCATTTGAATTATGACAGGTTTTAATTCAAAATTATTAGCCTGGATAGTAAGTCTATTAGTACTTTGATGAATTCCATCTAGCACAAGGTTAGCATAATTCCTAAGAGGTTTAGAATGATCCTGATCTACTATTAGTTAAGACTAATTATTGAAAGGCTCCTTTCTATCTTAGAATTAAATAATAAAGATTTCTTTCTATATCTACAAAGCATGCAACAATGAATACCCAATCAACAAACAAAATAGGATATAAGATATAAATAGGTCTAAATATGCCTTTATTTCAACAATATTCCTAGGTTTAGTGTTCCTATAAAAAAGAGATTGATTGATAAACTGACAAGTTCCTAAGGTGCTTTTTCTGTCTACCTTGAAATTAAAAAAATTTAAATTTGAGTATCCAATCTATTTAAATGTTATACTACCCCTAGGATACCATATTCCTAGGTTTAGTGTTCCTATAAGGTATCTAAGGGTTCTCTTAACTTTAGTTAAGTGCGACTCCTTAGGTTCAATCTAAAACCTAATGCATAAATATGCGTTAAACATTATATTAGGTATACTAACTCTTAGGTATAGCAGGGATCCTATCATGCCTCTATATTTCTTTTTGTCTACTGGTTTTCTATTTGGGTCTTTGTCTAAGTGTGTAGTAGGGCTCATAGGATTGTTGGTGCTCTTACAATCTTCTATGCTAAATTTTTCAAGTACTTAATTTATGTATTTGGTTTGGCTAAGGAAGGTCCCATCTCTACATTGCTTAACATTGAGCCCTAAAAAATAAGTCAATTCTTCCAACATACTCATCTTAAACTCTTGGCTCATATTAGAAGAGAATTATTCACATAAATGTTAACTTGTAGATCCAAATAGTATGTGATCATCACAAATTTGAATAATTAAAAAATATGATCATATTTTCTTAATAAATAGTGTGGTGTTTGCAGTGCCTTTAGTAAAAGAATTGTCTTTTAAGAAACTGCTCAACCTCTTATACTACACCTTAGGGGCTTACTTTAATCCATATAATTCTTTCATAAGTTTGCAAACCTGATTTGGAAAGGATGAATTATCAACTCTTCGTGCATATTCTACATATACATCTTCCTTAATAACTCCATTTTATACAACTTAAATTCTTTAAAATAGGCAAATGCTAGTAGGACTGTAATGGTCTCAACCTAGTTATAGTTGCAAAGGTTTCCTCCAAAATGATTCCTTTAATTTGATTATACCTTTTTACAAGTAATCTATCCTTATTACTTACAACTAATCTAGAGTCATTCAATTATTCTTGAAAACCTAATTAGTTCCTATTTCATTCCAATCAGTCATATTACTAACTCCCAAATATCATTCAATTCCTCTTGCATTGTTATAATCCAAAATTCATTCATGGTGAGGCAAAGAACCTTGAATCCCTTATTACCCTCCTGGTGAATGCAGAGAACCCAGAATCCTTTTACTCCCATCTGGAGTTGGCAGAGAACCACAAAATACTTTTACTCCCCCCTGGAGTTGGCAGAGAATCACAAATCCTTTTACTCCCACCAGGAATAGGCAGAGAACTTTGATCTGATGTAGAAGATCGTCTCCACAGAGCAACCAAGGATGAAGCTAGAATAAGTCGATCAAATCCTTGCTTGGAGAAACCTTTGTGAATTCCCTCATAAACTCCCATTCACAAGACTCTCCCTCTCTCCCAAACTCTACTTCTCCTTCTCTAAGCTCTCTTAGGTTAGAACAGTAGCAAAAGATTTTCTTAATAGCAATTTAGATAGCTTAAATAGGAGGCCTCTAGAAAAGCCATAATTTTCAATTTGGCGTTAAAGATCGTCCAGGACGATCCTATGATTGTCATGTATGATTAGTATAAAACAGCTATATTCTGCCAGGCGATCAACACTGCCCTATACGATTAGTACAAGTATTTGTATATATCATCCTATACGACTCTACGATCATCCGGGATGATTAGTTTAACATACTGTTTGGATCATCCAGTATGATATGGGATGATGGGTGGCGATATTAATATCGTCCCGCAAATCATTCGGGACATCCAATACGATTTATTGATCATTCTATGAAATAGTAAATATCATCTAGGATGAACTTTGCATATCATCTAGTATGATCGGATCGATTAATCTAACCATAGTTAGTCCCCTAATCACATAATCAATTTAAGCATGATTGTCATGAATCATCCAAGATGATATGGATCGTCCTATATGATAAGAACAAATTTTGAATTATAAAATCTTGCCTAAATTATGTTTAGTGGCTATTTTCTATGATTAAAACATATCATCATGTATGATATAAGGATCATTTAGGATAATTAGTTTAATCATTCTTATTTGACACAGATGCCCAAATTAGGGTTTTGTGATCAATTGATCATCTAGGATGATATAAATCATCCTGTATGATTAGTTCAAAAAATTGAAAATTTTCCTAACTCACTCACTCTCTTGAGTGTTTGTACGCAAGGTTATTTAGCTTCAGCATCCATTATAGTACATTTGACTCAAGAAAAGATAAAAAAATATATTAGAATTGAAATTACAGATTGACTCAATCTTAGTCTACCCAATCTTGAGCTGATTTATATTGCAAGTGATCTTATGGAGCTAAAATGTTAGTGATGAGAGTAAAACAAAATAGATATGTAAGAATAGTAGTAGTAAAGAATAAGAATGTTTGTTATCATCAAACATCACTGAACTTGGGCCTAGATTTGCAACAATCTCCCCCTTTTTAATGACGGTAAATATTATTGTAAAAAAAAATTCAAAGCCAAGAAAAATGTTGTTTTTATTTTTATTTATTTTATTTTTTTAAATGAGACATAAAGGAACAAAAAAAGAACAAAAATAGAACAAAGAAAATTTCACTAAAATATAAGAAATGACATACCAAGCAATATACTAAGCAAACAATATACTACTCCCCACATCATAAAAAAAAGGAAAAAGGAAAACACTAAATAGAATAAAGTACAAAAAGAAATTCCAGTATATATAGAAAAAAAGCACTAACAAACTAGAAAGAAAAACTTTAACCTGGTGGTGGTGGCTGAAAGTATTGGTGAAGAGAGGTAAACTGCTTGCCAAATCAGGCCATATCCTTTTCATTCTATTGCTGCTGCTGGGTGGCATAGCTTTCAAAATGAGCAATATCCTCTACATACTGTTGCTACAGCTTGGTGATGTCAGATTCAAACCTAGCTTCCTGCTGGTCAAATCTCTGAACCAGCTAATTTATTTAGGAGTGTTGGTGGATAGGGACATGTGTAAGAATAGGTCCTTCCTCTTCTTCCCTAGGCTCCTCATGCATAGGGTGACGATGAGTACTGTGAAGGATGTGGAAGAAGCTATTAGAGTAGAAAATAGGGAAGTGATTAATTGGTGTTGGATATTAAAGGTTGTATTTAGATTCGAGGACATAGGTAATGATATGTCATAAGGCTAGATTTGGTTTGCTTTTATGGCCGGGATCCCTAATGCTAGTTAGATGTTCATTGTAGCAGATTAGAAGATTAGTGGCATTAAAATCTTGACGAGCCATGATGTAGTGTGTAGTGAGTGATAGTATGGGAGTAATATGAATCTGATCCCCAGCTTTAGGAATAATGGAGGTGCGAAGAATGTGCTTAAGGTATTGGTTATATAGTCATGATTGGGGGCATTGGTTTCTCTAAGAAGGGAATTAATAGGGCCACAATTAAAATTAGGATCTGAAGCCAAAATATGGATTTTGTCTCCAGTGGTTAAGAGGTGAAGAAATTCATAGAAATCCCGATAGGTTATTTCAATAAGGCGTCTATTAACATATGATTGGAGTGCAGTAAAGTTAGCATTTAGGTGGAGACTAGCAAAGAATTCAAAAAGCAATTTGGAATTGAATGGAAAATCAAGTGTAAGAATAAAGCCAAGGGTGGTGTGAGCAAATAGGTCTAGTACCTGATAGGTCAAAATCTCTTGATTGATAAATTTTTAGAGATTAATCCCAACAGATTTATGGCGGGTGCAAGCAGCTTCATTAGCTACTTCAGTAAACTGGGAGTCAACATCACTCCTGGAAGATCTTCCTATGAGTGCACAAGATATTTTATCATAAGCCATATCGAAGAATTAAGAGCTTGAATTAGAGAAAAGAGAATTAGAATGTTTTGAGTGAAGAATAAGGCGTGAAGTTAGCTATTTATATAGGATCAGAAAAATCATCCAGGATGATCAGGTGCAATAATGTTGTCTAGACGATTGGTCAAAAAAGTTGGTCTATCATCCAGGATAATTAGATATCATACTAGATGATTAGACACAGGACAATCTGCCTGAGGAGTCAGCGGGATGATCATTGATTGGCTATATCATCTAGGATGAACAGGTGGATCATCTAGGATGATGAGCATAACAGCACTCAAATTGTCCAGTAACTCCTTCCATGTGGATCATCCAATACGATGTACAAGTCATATAGGATGATCACTAATAATTAGTTTATATCAGCTGTTAGATGTGTTGTGATCTGTGAGATGCATCTTTGTTCATATCATACAGGATGATGTGGATCGTCTTAGATGATGTGAGCAAAGCAAAAAAAAATCAGGATTGGAATGTGATGATCAGGAGAATTTCAAAACCTAAATAAAACACATAAAAAAAACCAATCATAAATAAAAAATAAAGAACCTTTTTTTTTTTGAAATGATCAACTTTAGTAAATGAGAAATTTCCCTTATGAGTGGATTAAAAATCAATGAGAACTGATCTTATGAATCGTAGCTTAGACTCCTTACAGGTAAAAATTCTTTTACAACAAAAATCTAATTCAGAAAAGAAATTAGATAGGAAAAGTGATTTTTCAAGCTTCATTTTAGAAAAACTATTTGATAGAAATAATATTATAATGTAATGAATAAAGAATCATGATTTTCAAATTCAAATGTTTGAAGATATCAAGTGGCACATGAATTCTTCTAAGAGTTAAAGATTTGAAAGAGGAGGAAGCTTATTTCTTTGTTGGCTCATTTTATGCCTATTTTTTAGTTATTTAACGCACTTTGTGCATCTTTTAATTTTTGATACACTTTGGGTATCTTGTAATTATTTAGAGATCATTGCGCCTCTTTCTAGTTTTTGGGTTTATTTTGTGCCTCTTATCATTTTTGTGAGCTGGATTCCTTTCAAAAACTTTAAAGACCCTTAGTTGTGAGATTATCTTCTAATAATAAGATAAGAAGAACTCACTCTCTAATATAAGGAGGAGTAAACCACAAAATAGAATTATATCCACATGATGAATGTAATAATCTGATTAAGAAAATTTGAAAAGTTATACATTAAGTTGGATCAATGTTCATATGAGATAGATTATTGAAGGAAGATAAAATAAATCTCTATTTGAAAGTCCAACTTTTAATTTGAAATAGATTTGTGTTTGAAAAAGAAAATACACCATTAAAGGAATTAGAGGAAGAGTGACAAACATCAAATTTTCTTCCTTTAACTATTTTTAGAGGAGTCAATCACCGCTTACTAATTTCTAAAACCAAATGTAAGGAAAAAATGTCATATGAGAATTCAATATCAGAAGTGACTATTGATCAGATTCCTTTAAAATCACTGAAGAAAAAATGTTAGAAAATTAAAAACATAAAGTAAAAAAACCCATATAAAGAACCAGACATACAAATAAAATAATACACTGAAGAAAAACCTACAGACAATTAAAACCATAAAACACAAACACATAAAAAGAAACAAACATATAAATAAAACAAAACAAACAAAAAGAATAGATACAAAAAAACATCAGTTTCAAGCATGCATATCTGATACTTCTAATATGGTTCTTAAGATGCTAAAAGTTTCAAAGGCCAGTGGTTTTGTAAAGATATCAGTAAGTTGGATTTCAATGGCTACAAGATGTAGCTTTATGTCTCCTTTGGTAATATGATCCCTAAAAAAGTCATGCCTTATATCAATGTGTTTGGTCCTTGAGTGTTAGATAGGATTCTTTGAAATACATATGGCACTAATGTTATCACAAAGGATTGAAATTATGCCTACAAGTAATCCTAAATCTAGAATTTCTTATTTCAACCAAAGGACTTGGGCCACAGAACTTCCTAAGGCTATATATTGAGCTTCGGTAGTGGATAGTGTAACTGAGTTCTATTTTCTACTAGACCAGGAGACCAAGGATTGTTCTATGAATTAACATGTTCTAGAAGTACTTTTTTTATCAACTCGACATCCTATAAAATCTAAGTAAGAATATCCTATAATTTCCAAGGAGGTACTGTGGCTAGGATACTAGATTCTTAAGTCTTAGGTCCCAAAGAGATATATAAGAATTCTTATAACAACAATCAGGTGGGACTCTTTTAGATCAGCTTGAAATCTAACACAGAGATAAACACTAAACATGATATCAAGTCTGCTAGCCGTCAAGTAAAGAAGTGATCCAATTATTCCTCTATATTTCTTTTGATCAATAGATTTTCCTTTAAATCCTTATCTAATTGAATAGTGGAACTAATGGGAGTATTGATTGGCTTGGCTTTATTTATTTCATATTTCTTAAGGATGTCCTTAATCTATTTTGTTTGACTAAGGAAAGTTCCATCATCCTTCTGCCTTGTGCTAAATCTAAGAAAGTAGGACAGTTCTCCCATCATACTCATCTCAAATTCCTTTCTCATTAGTTTTGAAAACTCATCACAAAGGCTTTTATTAGAGAATCTAAACAAAATATCATCATCATAAATTTGGACAATCAGTAGTTCATCTACTATCTTTTTCAAAATAGAGTGGTGTCTACACTCCTCTTAATAAAGGTTCTTTCTAGTAGGAATGTGCTTAGCATTTCATGCCATGCTCTGGGTGCTTGTTTTAATCCACATAATGCCTTTTTTAATTTGAACACATGATTAAGAAACTATGAATTCTCAAAACCTGGGGGTTGTTTAACATACACTTCTTTATTAATTATCCCATTCAGAAAGGCACTCTTAACATCCATTTGGTATAGTTTAAATCCCTTAAAATAAGTAAAGGCTAGTAGCACCCTAATGGCTTCCAATCTAGCTATAGGGGCAAAGGTCTCTTTAAAGTCAATCCCTTCAATTTGGTTAAACCCCTTAGCCACTAATCTTTCCTTATTCCTTACCACTACCCCAGAATCATTCATTTTATTTTTAAAAACCCATTTAGTTCTAACCACACTCTGGTCTTTAGGTCTTTCAACTAGCTCCCAAACATCACTCCTCAAAAATTAATTTAACTCTTCTTGTATGGCTAGAATCAAGAATTCATCAGATAGGGCTTGATTTAGGTTGGTGTGTTTAATCATTAAAATGAAGATAGAGTGGTTTAATTCTTTTATAAGTCCATGCCTAAATCTAACACCTTCAAATGGGTCTCCTAAGATCAGTTCTTTAGGATGACTTGAAAAATATCTACATTCTCTAGGCAATATGTTTTCAGGTTCTACACTTTCATCTAGATTTATAGATTTTAATCCTTGGGTGACTTCTACAACCTCTTCTTCTTCTATCCTAGACCCTCCAGAATTATTCGATTCATCAATACACCATGAGTGGTCTCCTTAACTACCAGTATTCTTTTATTGATGACTATAAGATTTCTCAACACTTGAGTAACCTAGGAACACTCCTTCATCAGGTTTTAGGTCAAACTTTTCTAGTTGAGACTTCTCATTATTTAGAATGAATACTTTACATCCAAAGACATGAAGGTGAGAGAGGTTGGGTGTCCTAACCTTAAGGATTTCATAGGAAGTCTTGTTCAATTTGGATCTAATCTTTATATTATTCAATAAGATGTGTTCACCGCTTTTACCCAAAAGTATTTAAGAAGTGAGTATTCAGCTAACATGGCTCTAACAGCTTCTACTAGTGTCCTTCTCTTTCTTTTAGCTACCCTATTATGCTGAGGGGTCCTAGGAGCTAAAAAGTTGTGATATATCCCTTGCTCCTTATAGAACAATTCAAATTTTTTATTTTCAAATTCTCCACCGTGTTCACTATGAATTATTATAATTTCACAACTTAGCTTCCTCTAAATCCAAGAGAAAAAAGACTTAAACTCCTTAAATGATTCACTTTTATGTGATAGGAATCTAACCCAGGTGAACCTCAAATAATCATCAATAATTATATACCCAAAGACTTTCCCTCCTAGGTTTGTAGTGTTGATAAGTCCAAAGAGATTTATGTGCTTGTATGACATAATCTTCTATGCCACAACCAAGATTCATCAATAATTATTTTTAAGCAAAATGAAGCAGCACATTCAATGTTATTTAAATCAAGCATTTATAAGTTGTTGATCCTTTTCCCTGCAAAATAATGTTATCATTTAAGCTTATAATGAAGTTGGCTAACAAAAATTTTATGCTGAAGCCTTTATCATAGAGTTGGCTGATGCTGAGCAGATTATGTTTCAAGCCATCTACAAGTAAAACATTTTTAATAATGAAATTTTTTGAATTGCCAATTATACCTGAGCCCACCACTCTCCTGGTGGTGTTATCTCTACGTGTTACCTTGCCTCCTGCCTTGGCCTCCAGTGAAATAAGTTGTTTTGCATCTCTAGTCATATGCTTTGAGCATCTGTTGTCCAGTTACCAAATGCTCTCATGAGGCCTTTTATGAGAGCACGCCTACAAAATCATCAGATGTTAGATTTTGGAACATAAACAAGTTTGGGTCGCATCTTATGGAAAGAAGAGTGAGATGCATGCATGCTATGCTGTGAATTTTGAATTTTAGGTCTCCACACCAAATGTGTTCTACGGTGAATGGTGTAAATGTGAGAGATATATCCTAGCATGCCACAAGAAAAACATCTAACACCAGGAAAAGGATTTACTAATATATTTAGGTTATAGTGCCTCTTCCTAGATTTGAATGATGCATGCTTTGATGAAGGTTTTTGAAATTCTTCAAGTGAAGGTGGTTTTTTATTCTCCTTAAAAGCAGTTAACTCAGCTTGTTAGAACTTATTTGCATTTTTAAGAATTGAATTTCAACATTCAATGCATGCTCCCTACTATCTAAATGAGATGTAAGAGTTTCTAGTTCCTTGAATGCATTCTCTAATTCAACATGTAATGTTTTCAAGGAATCATGTTTAGTAGTTAAATTAAGATGATTTTTGTTCAAAGTATCAAATTCATTTAGTAAAGCCATGTGATTGTTATCCAGAGTGGAATAATCTTTCCTTAGGATTTCATGCTCTTTTAGTAGATTTAAAAAATCAACTTTGAGACTAGCATATAATTTCTTGAGCTTTCTATATAATAAATAATTTTTTTAGAAACTTCAAATAATTAGTCATAGGTAAGCTCACATACCTCTTCTTAATCGTAGTGATAAAAATGATCATCAGCCATCAAGCATAGGTTTCTTACCTCCTCTTCTGCTTCAGTTTCAATGGAGTTTGATGCTGAGTCCACCCAAGAACCCTTTTTGGTCCTTTGCTTGCCCTTCTTGAACTTAAGTTTTTCTTCACCCTTCTCCTTGCATGGGAGAGCTTTAAGAGTTTGGCAATTAGACTTCAAGTGCCCTAGCTTCCTGTATTCAAAACAAATAACTTCAAAGGAAACTTTTGAATTTTTATTATTTTTACCCTTATTCCATTTCTGATGATGCTTTTACTTTTTCCTTAAGAAGCTCTTACATTGCCTTGTTATTAAAGCAATGTCATCATTTTTAGAACCAAAAGAATCAGTGTCAGAATTATTAGCCTTTAAGGCTACAGTTTTCTCCTTTTTCTTGTCACCTACATAAAGCTCCCTTTGGTTCACTCCTTACTCGTAAGCAATGAGTGATCCAAGTAAGTTATTAAATGAATAAACATTTAGATCGTTAGATTCAATAATGGTAATAATTTTTATATCAAAGGAAGAAGGTAAACATCTTAGAATCTTATTAACTTTTTCATAATTTGTGAGTTCTCTTCCTAAGGCATGCAGGGATGTGACAATTTGTTTAAACCTAGTATACATTTCAGAAATAGATTCACTAGGTTTCATGCAAAATAGTTCATAATCATGAAGTAAAATATTCAGCCTAGATTATTTAACTTTATTTATACCCTCATATGTTATACATAATCTATCCCTAATTTCTTTTCCAGTTGAACAAGTTGAGACATATACATAATCTTAATATTTTAAAGAATAGAAAAAGTAGTTCAAACATTTAGCATTGAGTTGAGCTAAATCTCTATCTTCTGTGCTCCATTCAGAAAAGGGAGGTTCAATTTTTATGCCATTTTCTAATCTAATGGGTGCAAAATATCCTTCTTAGACTAACAACCACATGAGATAATCAGTTGATTGTAAAAAAGTGGACATGTGAGTTTTCTAAAAATCAAAAGGAATATTATAAAATAAAGGTGGTCGAGTAATTGAATATCCTTCCATAGTGTTATGATTACCAATGTTAGCTATGGATCTTAATCCAAAAGTTTTCTAAAACTTGATCTTATGAATCCCTCTTTGATACCACTTGAAATTTCATGAGGGTTGTTAAACCCTAAAGAACTAGCCCGAGGCTAACCAAAGTGGGGGGTGTGAATTGGTAGTTTTTAAAAATTGTTAAATAAAAAGAAAAATTTTTAATCCTTCTTAAATGTTTTTTTGAAACAAATAACAACCATTGATGCAGAAGAAAATATAATTTTATAATAATAACACAATCAGAGATTTCAACCACAGAACTTTAAATGTTTTTTTAAAACAAATAACAACCATTGATGCAGAAGAAAATATAATTTTATAATAATAACACAATCAGAGATTTCAACCACAGAACTAATCATGACAAGTATGGAAAAAATACAAAAAAGTAATAAGAAAGAGCACACCAAATTCTATAGTGGTTCAGTCAAATCTAACCAATGCCCACTCCCTAGAAACCTCCTTTCTAGGTATTACACTAATCAGTTAATGTTTCTCTTTTGCTCCCACTGCAAGGTGGAGAAGCCCTTACAAAATATTTCTACTATCCCGGTGAGGCAGAGAACCTTGAATCCTTTTTCACCCTCTTGGTGTAGGCAGAGAACCCAAAATCATTTTACTTCCACCTGGAGTTGGCTGAGAACCATAGAATCCTTTTACTCCCACCTAGAGTTGGCAGAGAACCACGAATCCTTTTACTCCCACCTGGAGTAGGTAGAGAACCTTGATCTGATATTGAACGTCTCCACAGAGAAACTAAAGAACCAAGGATGAAGCTTGAAGAAGTCAATCAAATCCTTGATTGGGGCAATCTTTGTGAATTCCCTCACAAACTCCCCCTCATAAGATTCTCTCTCTCTCTCCCAAACTATCCTTCTCCTTCTCTAATCTCTCTTAGGTTAGAACAACAGCAAAAGATTTTCTTAACAGCTATTTAGAGGGCTTAAATAGGAGGCTTCTAAAAAATCCCTAATTTTTAATTTGGCATCCAAGATCATCTAGGATGATCTTGTGATTGTCCTATATGATTAGTACAAAATATCTCTATTCAGCCAGATGATCAGCACTGCCCTGTACGATTAGTATAAGTATTTGTACATATCATCCTATACAATTTTGTGATTATCCATGATGATTAGTTCAACATACTATTTGTATCGTCCAATATGATATGGGATGATGGGTGGCGATATTAATATCATCCCATAAATCATTCGGGATGTCTAATACGATTCATTTATCATCCTTTGAAATAGTAAATATCATCCAGGATGATCTTTATAGATCATCCAGTATGATCAGATCAATTAATCTAACCATAATTAGTCCCCTAATCACATGATCAATTTAGGCATGATTGTCATGAATTGTCCAGGATAATATGGATCGTCTTGTACGATAAGAATAAATTTTGAATTATAAAATCTTGCCAAAATTATGATTGGTAGTTGTTTTCTATGATTAAAACATATTATCCTATACGATATAAGGATCATCCAGGATAATTACTTTAATCAATCTTATTTGACACAGATGCCTAAATTAGGGTTTTGTGATAAACTGATAGTCAAAGATAATATAAGTTGTACTGTATGATTAGTTCAAAAAAGTAAAAATTTTCCTAACTTACTTACTCACTCCCTTGAGTGTGTGTGTGCAAGGTTACTTAGCTTCAGGATCCAACATAGTATGTTTGACTCAAGAAAGGGTAAAAAATTCATTAGAATTAAAATTATAGATTGACTCAATCATAGTCTACCCAATCTTGATTTGATTTGCATTGCAAGTGATCTTGTGGACTTGAAAAGTTAGTGAGGAGGGAAAAACAAAAAAATATGTAAGAATAGAAGTCGTAAACAATAATAATGTTTGTTATCATAAAAAATTGTTGTACTTGGGCCCAGATTTGTAACATCAAGGATGTATATCATACAAATTTTAAATTCATACAAGGCCTCTATACAAACTAAATAAAGCATGAAAGATTTAAAAATAGTAAATCATGATTCATATAAATAAGATATATTCTGATGCATATATGGTACTCAATATATAATAAGCCCAGAGAATTAATTTAGCCAACCATGAATTATAATAAATAAAATATATACAATTTCAATGAAAACATAATTATAAGAGGAAAGATAAGGATATATAGAACTAGGAAAAGCTTTTAAGCATAAATATTGACTCTCCTTACCAATAAATTTGGTTTACTTGACTGGCACTCACTCTCTCCCTCCCTCAAAACTTTGCCTAAGTCTAAATACAAGAGTAAAAAAGGCCATGCCCCACAAAAAATTTAGCCAAGCTACATACATTTAAGACCTTTAACTAATATTGGCACCAGGGAGCTACTAGTGATAACACTGCAGCACTAATGAATTTAACTAGCACCTTGACACTAACAAGGTCTACTACTGTAATGCTCTGACTAAATCAATGAATCATTTGCTTGTGGTAACTAAATTAACTACTCTGTCATAATGCTATGGTGATTTAGTGCTACGACTATGAGGATGGAGTTGTATAGGACAGATGTTGTAGTGTTAGGATATTCATCTATTGTGGTGCCTTGCTCTTTATTTTTAGTCAAATTTATGGGCTAAATTATTTTGTGCTTGAAAGTTCATGAAGGTTTTTAAAAGGAACTAGCCCAAGCCTCACCGAGAGGGGGGGGGGGGGGGTGTGAATTGGTAATTTTAAAAAAGTTTTCCTAACTTCAAAATAACGATAAAAATAGTTTTGAAAAATTTTTAAAAATTGAAAATACCAAATTCTAATTGATTGCGGAAGTAAACAAGTTTATCAAACATAATAATTTAACAATGATAATATTTTGATTTATAAAATGAAGTGATAATCACTGATTTTCCCAAGTAGTTATAACAGAAATAAAAAGTAGGAAAATAAAAGTGCGAAAAGGAAAAAAAACACACCAGACATTTTTATAGTGGTTCGGTCAACCTTGACCAATGTCCACTCTCCGAAATCCTCTACTCCGAGTAATGACTAACAGAAAGTGACTTTCCTTTTGCTCCCACAGTAAGTCAGAGAAGCCTTTATAGACTCACTTTCACCAAACCTGATGCGGCGGAGTGCCAGACGCTATGTTACCCTCCCAGTGATGATAGAGGACCTTGACTCATTTTTCTCCCTCTTGGAGATGGGAGAGAACCTCAGTACCTTTTTACCTCTCCTGGAGAAGGTAGAGTACCTCGAGGACTTGACTTAAGACCTCTCTCCTAAGAGAGCTTTGAAAGACTCACCAAGGTCACATGAGGAGCAAGGGTGTAGCTAGCTTGAAGAAATTGTGTGATCCCCTCACACTTCTTCATCCTCATGCTCAACCTCACCTTCTCCTTCCTCTCAAATCCTAATTTTCTTCCAAAAGCTCTTCTCTTAGAGTTCCTTTAGTAGTCAAATAATCCTCTCATAATTTCAAAGTGAATTAAAAAAATAACTCTAAAGAATAGGCTTCAAGAAACCCTAATAATTCAAGTTGTCCATCACTGTTCGTACAGTACGATTAGAGTTCATACAGTACGATCAATTCAAAAACTAGACCCATCCAGTACGATATAAATATTCATTCAAATGAACTATTTAATTTGTTTGAACACATCATACATTATGATCCAGAGATTGTCTAGTACAATCTTTTATTTACTTTATTCATATAGGATGATTCCTTGGATGATTGGAAATCTTCTCTGTTAATCATCTCGTACTGCTATCATCGTATAGTCTAGTTAGTTAATTTTAAGTAGGTTATCTAGTATGATATGAATATCGTATAGTATGATTAGTTCAAAAATTATGGTTTTATTTGGTACGATCTTTGGGATGACCAAATTTTATCTCTGCTAGTTATACGATACGAACCAGATTGTATAGTACGATCAACTATAATTTAGTAAACAATGATTTGATCGACTAAATTTGGGGGTTAATTTATGTAAGATTTTAAATATTAGTATAATATAATTCACATCGTATAGTATGATTAATTTAAAATCAAATATCAAAATCTTACTTAATTTAATCTGTCAGCTAGGGTTTTCAGATTGTAATGAATCATATAATATAATCTAGATCATACAGTATGATTAGTTCATAGAAACTAATTATTCAATTACCTATTAAGACCATTCTTTCTATACTGATCGGATAATATGCTTATAAGTCATACAATATGATTAGTAAAAAAAATTTCAACTTTTAAATTATTCTCACCCCCCCTGTATGTGTGTGTACAGTTACCCAATTATATACATTCTTATGTGGCCAGACTCAAGAAATAGAAAAAAAAATATAGACTTTATTTACTTGACATTCCTATTCTACATAGTCTTGAGTTTCCAATAGCCTTGAGTAGTATATATTTTACCTCTACTGTTAGTTCTCATAGATAAAAGAAATATATAAAATAGTTAATGGGAAAAGTAACAATTTAATAAATAATATTTATCATCATCAAAATCATAGACTAGGGATCCTGGATTATAACAATATCTTTCTTTTTGATAATGGTAAATAATGTTGGTTGATATGCAAGATACTAAGCTCTCCCTCACTAGAAGATAGATTTAAAAATTAGGGGTTGCAATTTTTTTTTTTAAATGAAAGACAAAAGGAAAAAAAAGATAACAAAAAATCAAGTAAAGAAAACACATGATTCTATTAAATTGAAACATACAACCAAACATATATTTTCTCCCCCTTTTAATATCACCAAAAAGAGGAGGAACAATAAACAAAGTGGATTATAACGTCTATATTCTCTCTCTTCTGTGAACGTCTGGGCTCTATCAAACGGGTTCTACTGTGGCTTTTTGTGGTTTCCATTATTTAATCTGGTTGTTTTTCTTCTCGATTTTTCTTCACTTGGTTTCATCTTCGATTTTAGTTGGCCTAAGGCTTTTGGCCTTTAGTTTTTGCTTTTATTATTTTTTTGGATGGCGGATGTTCCATCGTCTTCTGCTCCCTCCTCATGGGGTATTCCTCCTTCTGGCAAGGTGGGAGCTAAGGTTGACTTTTTCGATGTTTCTGGTAATAATTCTATCCCTAAATCTCGTTCATTTCATGATGTTTTGGTAGGCAAAGCTACCTCGAAGGATTCTAGTTTTTCTTTTACGAAATCTATAGTTAAAGGTGGTCAAACTTTGATGATTTCAGATGAAGATATTCTGAAACTTGCATCACCTTTCCAATTTAATAGTTGAGAAGTTCTCCTTAAAATGACCTAACCTAGATGACATTAGGGTTTTTTTCAAAAATCTTAAACTTTCTGGTGTGTATTCTATTGGTTTATTGGATGGTAGGCAAGTTGCTATTCAACTCTCTAATGATTTGGACTATAGTAAAATTTTTGCTAGGCGGTCTTATTACATTAACAATTGTCAAATGTGATTACTTAAGTGGACTCCTTTTTTGATATTAAAGAGGAGTCTCCCATAGTTGCCATTTGGATTTATTTTCCTAATTTGAGGATTCATTTTTTTAACTCTCATGTTCTACACATTTTAGGGTCAATTTTTGGTAGACCTCTTTAAATCGATCAAGCTACTGCCACTAGGTCTAGACCTTATGTGGCCAGGATTCTTGTGGAATTGGATATCACCAAAAAACAACCTAAAGAAGTTTGGCTTGGGTCGGAGAATGCTGGATATATGAAAAAAGTTGATTTTGAAAAAATTCTTGATTTTTGTTTGCATTGTAAGGTTCACGGCCATTCAATCAATGAATGTTCAGAAAAAAATCTACTTGGGCTTTTAATTTTCTAACTTTTGGTGGTAGATTAGTTCTTATCAAAAGTGTTTTAAGTTCTATTCTTATTTATTTATTTCATACTTTATACCTTATTATGAATGTTTGTAGTAAGATGGAAAGAATTTTCAACGAGTTCCTCTAGGGCAGTAAAGAGGGTAAATCTGCTATTATCTGGGCTTCTTGGAATAATTGCTCTGGTGTCCAAGATGAAGGTAAGCTCGGTCTTAAGAACTTGAATGATATGGCCCTTAGTTTTTCTTATAAGTTATGGTTCAATTTTAGAACTAATAAAAGCTTGTGGGTGAATTTTATGAATTTAAAATATTGCATGGGTAAGCATCCTCTTACCTGTTATTTAAAAAAAAAGGCAATTCCTTTAATTGGAAGAGATTGTGTTCCATCAAGTGGGATGCTGAAAGTTTCATTCAATGAGGCTTGGGTTTAGGTGACATTTTATTTTGGCAAGACAATTGGTTAGGTATTTCTTCCATTGATAATTTACTTAATATAGTCTCTACTACTACTAGTAAAGTGTCTGATTTTATTCATAATGGCAAGTGGAATGTGGAATATCTCACAGACCAGATCCCCAATTCTATCATTTCCCTCATTTTGAAAATCCCTCTTCAAATTGATAAGAAAGATTGCATTTTATTTAACAAATCCAATGATGGTAACTTCTTTTTCAAGGATGTTTGTCATGCTATTAGGGATTCTAAACCTAAAAATTATATTTTTTCTAATATTTGGCAGAAAGTATTCCCACCTCTTTTTCCTTTCTTATTTGGAGAATTTTTAATAATTACATGCCTGTTGACACTATTCTTTGCAAGAAGGGTTTTTATATTGTTTCCACATGCCAATGCTGTTATCATATGGAAACTTTGAATCATGTCTTTGCTAATGGGTCTATAGTTCTAAAAGTTTGGATTTATTTTGATAATAGCTTTAATACCCTTTTATGTAAAGATTATATCAATATTAAGAATATTTTTAAAGATTGGTGTATCTCTCAAAAGAATCATATTCGTAACAGTTTACTAGTAATTATTTGTTGGTTCCTTTGGAAGAGTAGGAATGAGTCGAGCATGAGAGTATCCATATGAATGCTAATAGCATTATCTCTAAGGTTAAAGATAAAGTTAGATAGTTATACTTGGCTAATTTAATTAATAGTAACTCTTTTACTAGTTGCCATCAAGTTGCTTAGCTTTTTGGTATCAATTTTATGTTTAATGCTCATTTCCGTAAAGACACTATCGTTAAATGGACTGAGCCTCCTATAGGGTATTTCAAGCTTAATGTTGATGGGTCTTTTAAAATGGATAAAGCTGGTTGTGGTGGGCTAGTTAGGGATCATCATGGCCAAGTTATTATTGCTTTTACCGACCCTTCGATTACTAGTAATGCCATTATGGCTGAGCTTCATGCTTTAAGTTATGGTGTGCAATTATGTTACTCCTTAGGAATTTCAAACCTTTGGATTGAAGTGGATGCTATGTTGGTCATTCATTACATTCTTGGTAAAGTTAATGTTAATCCCTGTTACTTTTATACCATTAGAACTATTAATCAGTAACTTTTAGAGATCAATTTTACTATCACGCATATCTATAGAGAAGCTAATTCTGCTGCTGATTTTTTAGATAATTTTGGTTGCAATTTGTTGGAACTCAAGGAATTTATGGGACATAATCTTCATATCAATATTGTTGGCATCTCTAGCTGGACCGTTTCGGTTTACCGTATCTTAGAAGTAGGTAAGTGCTTTTCCTGTTGGTGTTGCTCTTGCTCTATCACTTAGTGGATTGTGAAGTTTTCTTGGCTCATTATACTGGTGGTGAATTGGTCTCTTTGGTTTATTTACTTCATTTGGGGAGTGGCCCAATCAAAGCAGATTTACTATATCATTGTCTAGGGTATTATTAATTACTCTCTTTACTGTCAGCTTTTCTACCTAGTTTATTTTTTATACCAGCCGATCAATTTGCTTAATCATAATTGTGTTTGGAAGGGTTTTTGTATTGCAGTTACTAACAGGTTTAATATTATGAAATGTTCCTACTATTTTTATGGTGCTTTATCTGGCTAGAAATTATATCTGTTATTGGAGGGCTAGTCTTTACCTGGGTGGAAAAGATATGATGGCTTTTTTGGGACCATCCATACACACTTTATTATTTATGGCCCTTCTTTAAATCAGTATTGTATTACCTGGAAGCTTTGCTCTATGGTTGTTTATCTAGTTAATGCTCGGGATTGGATTATCATTGCCCAACGATGTCCCTTACACCATTATAATTATTTCAGTTCTATTTGGCTCTTTTTGATTTGTGAGTGCAAGGTTTTTAGCAATGATGGCATTCTGAATGGTAATATCAGGGGTTTCTCTATCGATTTTGTTAAGAACACATTAATCCTTTTTAGCTGTCAATTGCATGGGCATTATATGAGATCCATTTACAATATTCTTTGGAATTTTTTCCTATTATTTTGGCTTGTCTTTTGCAGTCATTTCTTATGCAGGTTCAGTGGATCAAGGATTTTTTGCATGTGCTTCTCATTTTTTGCAGGAAGAGTGCGCTGAACTCCTTCCACATGTGCTTCCTTTTTGGGTGTTGCATTCTTGCAACCCTAGATTGTTACTAGGTCATTTTGTAATTCTTGATAGTGTGAACCATCAGCTCTTAGGTTTTATTTTGTTTTTTGTTGTAGCTCTTACGAGCATTAGTGAGCTGAAGGTCTCCCTTAAGAACCTTGTAACCTTTTTTTTCCCTAACGCATAGGCCCCTTTATGGGTTTCCCCTTAAAAAAAATAATAAACAAAGTGAACATTATAAGATGTAAAAGTAGTAAAACATAACAAACCAACACTAAAGGTAAGGGGGATCCTGATTAGGTGGTGGTGGTGGTGGTTGAATGTATTGATGGATGGAGATAAATTGATTATCAATTGAGGAAAAACTTTCTCCAAACCATCTCCTGTCTTCCTGATGCTATTGTTATTGTTGTTGAATGTAATAATCAAGCCTGGTTTCTAATTTCTTGAGTCACTGAATTATGTCTTCATGAGAGTAAGAAGGGTAGGCAGGTGCAGGTGGTGGTATTAGTGGTGGTGCAGGGCCACCTAGGAGTAGCTTCCCCTTCTTTAGCAAACTCTGGCTTATCGTGCTTGTGCCCTTTATGGAAACGAATATGGAATAAGGCATCTGTATAAAAAATGAGAACATTATTGAGAGGAGTAGGATAGTTGATTTGGTATTTTTTATCTAAGATATCTCCTATAGCATGTCCTAATGCAACATTTTGCTTTCTTTGGGGATTGGGATATAGAATGTGAGTCATATTTTGTATATAATTAAGAATTATTTGGGCTTCCTAAAATTATGTATTCGACATTATTAGGTAGGTGACTATAGAAAGAAGTAGGGTTATGTTAACTCGATCCCCAGCTTTGGGTATAATTGAGGTTCTATGGACATGCTGGATAACCTGGGCATTCTGATTTAAGGTGTAGACTAATGGTTGATGTTGTTTTATGACCACATTCTTAATAGTCAAGTTTACAAAATTCCAGTCAAACTCAATTATAGAGATAAGGGATTATGGATGAGGTCCTTTGGTAGAAAGACTGATATGTTCCCCTAAATCTTCCTTGGTAATCTCTATGAGTTATCGACAAACATATGAAGTCATGATAGAGGTTTCCAAATTTAGCCTAAGGTTGGCTAAGAATTCATAAAATAGTTTGGAGTTGAAGGGAAAAGCTAGTGTGAGTAAAAATTGAAGAGTGGTGGAGGTAAAGAGGTTCATAACCTCGAAGTTAAGAGCTGGTTAATTTAACATTCTAGATGGGGTGATTTTAGCCTCCTTGAACTTGTAGTTAGCATCTTTATTCCTTACAGATAAAAAATGATCATTAAACCAACGAGAAGAGGAGGAGCTCCCTTGGGACATTCTTTCGTGTTTGCTTCCATCGGCCATTGGACAGGTAAGGTTCAAAGGGTATGAAATTGAGGGAGTAGAGTGAATTGAAATGTGAAAATCCATCTAATTCATAGATTTTAAGGTAGATCATACATTATGATCTATGTTGGTGCACTATGATCAGAGAAGTTAAATCATCTGGATGATTTATCAGAAAAAGTGGTCAAATTATATAGTATGATAGGTATCATACTAGATGATATTCAAATTTGTCCCAATCCAATTTGCCACATGTATCATACAGTACGAAGAGAGGTATCGTACTGTATGATTGGAAATAATTTCATATCAAATGAATTAGATTTCGTAATGGTTTGTTATACGTAGATCGTACAATACAAATAGAGGTTCATATAGTATGATGTATATATCAAGAATCTAATCTGGACCATTGATTAAACTAAAGGTTATGATCTATGCATATGTGCATATCGTACAGTACGAATGTAGATTGTATAGTATGATATAAATAAAAATTTGAAAGATTTTGTGAGTTATTGAGGTGTATGTATGATTAGGAAATATTTGAATTTTTTTTAATTTAAAAAAAATCATAAACAAGTAACAATAACATATAAACATGCACAAGAATAAACACATACAGTTTAACACATGAATAAATAATTCCAAATGATTTTTTTTATTTTTCTTAAGTTAAGCATGAATGTCTATAACACCTAGTTTAGTCCTCAAGGTTCTAAAGGCATTATAGGCTAGGGGTTTAGTGAAGATGTCTTCCAATTGATCTTCTATAGCTATATGACGCAATTCTATATCTCCCTTGGCTACATGATCTCTTATAAAGTCGTGCCTAATATTTATATGCTTTATGCAGGAGTGTTGTATTAGATTTTTAGATATACAATTAGTATTATTAGTGTTGTCACACATGATTGGAATGGTTCCTACAGGTAGTCCGAGATCTAAGAGTTATTGGTTTAGCCATTAGACTTGAGCAACATAGCTCCCTACTGCTATATACTCTACCTCAACTGTGAAAAGGGCTGCTGAGTTTTCTTTTCTACTAAACTAGGAGACTAAAGATTATCCTATGATTTGATAGGTTCTAAAAGTGCTTTTATATCTATCCTACATCCTAAAAAATTAGAATCTGAATATTCTATAATTTCAAAAGAAGTGTTGTATCTAAGATACCATATTCTTAGGTTTGGAGTGCCTAACAGGTATCTAAGGATTCTCTTAACAATAGTCTTATGGGACTCTTTTGTATCAGCCTAAAATCTTGCACTGAGACACACACTAAACATTATGTCTGATGTACTAGCAGTCAAATAAAGAAGTGATCCAATTATCCCCCTATAATTTTTTTGATCTACTGATTTTCCATTTTGGTCTTTGTCTAATTGAATAGTAGAGCTCATAGGAGTGTTCATGGCCTTAATATTATTTGTTTCATACTTTTAAGGATGTCCATGATGTATTTATGTTGGCCAAGGAAGGTTTCATTATCCATATACTTTACACTAAATCCAAGAAAGTAGCTTAGCTCTCCCATCATACTCATCTCAAATTCTCTACTCATTATTTTTGAAAATTCATCACATAGGTTTTTATCTGAGGATCTAAATAGGATGTCATTAACATAAATTTGGACAATGAGTAAGTCTTCGCCTTCTTTCTTTAAGAAGAGGGTGGTGTCTACACTACCCTTAACAAATCCTCTATCTAGAAGGAATATGCTCAGCCTTTCATATGAGGCTTTAGGTGCTTGCTTCAACCCATATAAGGCCCTCTTTAGTTTGAATACATGATTTGGAAATTATGAATTTTCAAAACCTGGGGATTACTCAACATGAAAATCCTCTTGAATCACCCCATTTATGAAGACACTCTTAACATCCAGTTGATATAGTTTAAAACCCTTAAAGAAAGTAAAGGCTACCAGCACCCTAATGGCTTCTAGTCTATCTACAGGGGCAAAGATTTCCTAAAAATCTATTCCTTTGATCTAGTTATACCCCTTAGTTACTAATCTTGCCTTATTGCTCACTACTATTCTAGAGACATTCATCTTATTTTTAAAAACTCTCTTTATTCCAACCACACTATGGTCCTTAATTCTCTTGACTAGTTCCCATACATCATTTCTAACAAATTGGTTTAGCTCTTCTTGTATTGCTAAGATCCAAAATTCATCAGCTAGGGCTTAATCTATGTTGATGGGTTCTATCATAGAGATAAAAGTTTAATAACTAACTTCCTTCCTAAGTCCATGCCTAGTTTTAAAACCTTCAGATGGGTCTCCTAAAATAAGTTCTTTAGGATGACTAGAAGAGCATCACCATTCTCTAGGCAATGTTCCTAAGGTTCTACTCTATCTCCTATAGTAATGGTTTCTGCCCCTTGAATGACTTCCACTTATTCTTCTTCATCAGGTTTAAATTCAGAGGTCCTTTCTAATTCATCAAATATTATATGGGTAGACTCTTCTACTACCAGGGTCTGCTTATTGAAGATTCTATAGACCTTACCTACAGATAAGTAACCTAAGAAGACACCTTCATCAGACTTGGGATCAAATTTTCCTAAGGGTGATATTTTATTGATTATAATATGAAGCATCTACATCTAAAGACATGCAAGTGAGAAATTGTGGTGTCCTACTTTTAAAGAGTTTATAGGGTGCCTTATTAATCTTGGATATAATATTTACCCTATTTAAAATATAACAAGCAGTATTCACTATTTCTGCCCAAAAATACCTAGGGAGGGAATACTCAACTAGTATTTCCCTAGCAACTTCCACCTGGTTCTATTTTTCCTTTCAGCTATTCCATTCTACTGGGGTGTCCTAGGGTAGAGAAGTTATGTTATATTCTATCTTTTACTAGAAGGATTCAAACTTATCATTTTCAAACTCTCCATCATTATGATTATGAATTATTAGGATTTCACATCCTAATTTTCTTTTAATCCAGGAGGAGAAAGTTTTAAATTTCTTAAATGACTTACTCTTATATACTAGGAATCTAACCCAAGTGAATCTAGAGAAGTCATCTACTATTACAAACCTAGATGCCTTTCCTCCTAGGCTAGTTGTGCTAACTAGTCCAAATAGAACCATATTAAGGATTTCTAGTGGCCTAGAGGTGTTAATATCGTTGATTGAATGAAATGAAGACCTAACTTATTTTCTTAGTTGGCAGGCATCACATAGGTGGTCCTTAGTGAAGTCTAACTTAGGTATTCCTCTAACTAGATTTTTCTGGGTGATATTCCTAAGATTCTTCTTGCTCGCATGATATAGTCTCCTATTCCATAGCCAAGATTCATCAATTATAGTTTTAAAGCACAAGAAATTTGAATATTTAATGCAATTTAAGTCTAACTTGGAAACATTATTCATTCATTTTCCTTCTAACATAAGTTTTCCATTTAAACTAATCATGTATTTTTCAGAAAGAAATTTTATATCAAAGCCTTTATCACACAATTGATTAATACTTAATAAATTATTCTTTAAACCATCAACTAATAAAACATTTTCAATCATAAAGCTTTAAGAGTTGCCAATTATACATGAGGCAGCCACTTTCCTAGTAGTGTTGTTTCCTAATGTCAATTTGCCTCCTGACCTGGCTTCTAGCGTGATAAACTACTTCATATCAACAGTCATGTGCCTCAAGCATCCACTATCTAGGTATCACATGATCTCATGATGTCTTTTGTGAGAGCACCCCTATAATGTCACTTAAATATTAGATTTGGGAACCCAAGTGAGTTTGGGTTCCACCTTATGCTGAAATGAATGTCAAGAATGCATGCTATGCTGTGATGCATGTAATTTCAACCTCCACACTAAATGTGTCATACAGTGGATAGTGTACATGCGGGCTATGTGTCCTAATATGCCACAAGAGTAACACCTAATAACAACAAATGGGTTTACTAACCTATGTGGGTTATGGTGCCTCCTCCTAGGTTGATGTGACACATGTTGTGTTGAGGGGTTGTACCACTGAGTTAGTGTGGGTATGGTGTATTATTCTCAAGTGCAATGACTTTTGCTTCTAAAAGTTCATTAGCAATTTCATATCTTACCACTTCCAGTTTTAATACATGCTCACTACTATCTAGTTGATATGCAAGTTTTTCTAATTCCTTAAATGAGTTTTCTAGTTCAATATGTGATGTTTTCAAGGAATTATGTACATTAGATAGGTCATTATGCTTCTTGTTTAATGCATCAAATTCATCTAATAAAGTCATATGATCGCTATCTAAAGTAGAGTGCTTGGTAGTTAAACTAGTATGCTCCTTTTTAAATTAAAGAATTCTGTATTGAGACTAGCATGCATCTTCTTTAATTTCCTATACGAGTCAAGAAATTTTTTTAGAAATAACTAGTAATTCATTATAAGAAAGTTGACATATCTCATATTGATTTGATTAATCAAGATTATCATTAGCCATTAGACACATGTTTGTTACCTCCTCCTTTGCTTCTGCTTTTAATGATTCTAAAGCGGAGTCGGCCTAAAAAGCTTTATGTGTATTTTGCTTCCCCCTTGAACTTTGGCTTCTCTTCACCCTTCTCATTTATTAGGTGAGATTTAAGGTTGGGGTAGTCAGCTTGGAGGTGGCCTGGTTTCTTACACTCGAAGCAAGTTGTGTCAAAAGAAGCTTTAATATTTTTGTTGCTTTTACCTTTGCTCCAATTATGTTAATGACGTCTCTATTTTATTTTAAGAAAACTCTTTAACTGTCATGTCATTAAGGCGATGTTGTCATCCTCTTCTGTTGTAGAATTATCACTGTCTGAATTATTTACTTTTAGTGCTATAGTTCTCTCCTTCTTCTTCTCTCCTACATCACTTTGCCTTTGACTCACTCCTTGCTCATAGGCAATGAGAAACCCAAGAAAATTATTAATAGAAAAAATATTTAAGTCTTTAGATTCAATAATTGTTGTTATATTGGCATCATAAGAACTAATTAAACAGCATAGAATCTTATTAAATTTTTCATAGTTTGATAGTTATCTACCTAGTGCATGTAAGGGTGTCACTATCTGGGTTAACCTAGTGTACATTTCATAGTTTGATAGTTATCTATCATGTGAAAGAGTATATAGTCATGTAGTAGAATATTTAGCCTAGACTACTTTACTTCACTAGTTTCCTCAAAAGTGATACATAACCTATCCCAAATCCCCTTCCCCGTAGTGCATGTAAAAACTCACATATAATCTTCAGATTTTAAAGCATAAAAAAAAAAAATAATTCAAATATTTAGTATTTAACTATACAAGTTTCCTATCCTCATAACTCCATTTAGTAAAAGGAATATTAATTTTTACACCATTAACTACATGTAATGGAAGTGAATAGCAAGTTTGAATCATATGTTATATTCTATAATCAATAGATTATAGAAAAGTAGACATACATGTTTTTAAGAAATCAAAAGGAATATTTTCAAACAGTGGTGGACATGTTATCGAATAACCCTCTATAGTGTTATGATTACCAAAATGAGCAATTGATTATTTTTTAAATGTTTTCTAAACCCTTGTTTTTAAAACCCACTCTGATACCACTTGAAAGTTCGTGAAGGTTGTTAAACCTTAAGGAACTAGCCCAAGGCTCACAAAGAAGGGGGGGGGGGGGGGGTGAATTTGTAATTTAAAAAAAAATCCTAACTTTAAAATAACAATGATAATATTTTTGAAAAGGTTTTTAGAAATTGAAAATACCAAATTCTAATTGATTACAGAAGTGAATGAGTTTATCAAAAACATTGATTTAACTACGATGATATTTTGATTTACGAAATGAAGTGATAATCACCAATTTTATTAACCATTTATAATAGATATAAAATGCAAGAAAAATAAAGTGCAAAAAGGGAAAAGCACATCAGATATTTTTATAGTAGTTTGGTCAACCTTGACCTACGTCCACTCCTTAGAGTCCTCCGCTCTGAGTATTACACTAACACTAAGTGACTCTTCTATTGATGCTCAATAGATTGTTAAATCTTAAGCTAATGTCCCAAGGCTAACCAAGAGTGGGGGTGAATTGATAATTTAAAAATTTTCTTGGTTAATTCAGAAAACTGTTTAATAAAATTTTTATAATATAAAATTTCTAAAAGCAATTTTTTAACCACAAAATAATTAAAGTAAATGCAAAAAAAATAAAATACAGTAAAAGAAAGAATAGAGGACTCCAGATTTTTTAGTGGCTCAGTCCAACAAGACCTACGTCCCCTCCGAGGAGACTCCTTCTCTAGGTATTGCTCTATACTCAAGCGACTCTCCTTTAGCCCCTACAGCAAGGCAGAGAAGCCGTTACAATTTTTCTCTCTTTCACCAAACCCCAGTGCGGCAGAGAACAATCGTCCTTTTTTACCCTCCGGGTGAAGGCAGAGAATCCACCATCCTTTCTCACCCTCCTGGTGATGGTAGAGACCACTCATCCTTTTAAACCCTCTTGGTATCGACAGAGAACCGATCATCCTTTCACTCCCTCCTGGTGTTGGCAGAGAACCAGACCCTTCTCTTGAAAATCTTCTCTCGAAAGGCCTTCAAGAAAGTAGGGAAGTACTTTGGAGATAAGTAGGAGATCCTTACCAATAGGCACCGTTGTGAATCCCCTCACGAAACCTTCTCACAAGATCTCTCACTTTTTTACTCTCAAATCACTCTCCCAAACACTCTCCTAAGGCACACTCAAGAGTATTTTCATAGAAGTCCCTAGACAGTCAGTTTTTTTAGAATATACAAAGGATAAGAAAAACCATCCAAAAATTAAAAATTTTAAGTTTGATGAAGTCAGATTGTACTGTACGATCGAACCTTATATGTATGAACAGTTCAAAAAATGAATATTTTGTCCCGTACAATACTATACGAACCTATTTTTGTACTCTGGAAAATGAAATATGAAGCAACATCGTACCATACAAACAATTCAAAAATGAATGGTTCATCTCATATGATCCTGTATGAACCTATTTTTATACTCTAAAAAATGATGTACGAAATCAAATCGAAACAGTTCAAAAAATGAATGGTTCATCCCATACGATCCTGTATGAACCTATAAGACCCTATTTTTATACTCTAGAAAATGATGTACGAAAACATTTTGTATTGTATGAATAGTTTGTCCCATATTATCCTGTATGAACCTATTTTCATACTCTGAAAAATGATGTACGAAAATATTTCATACTGTTTGATTCATACTTAGAAAAATTTTAACTCATAAAACAGTCAGGTTTGTTTTAGAGGAGATATTCAATACAAATCATCCCGTACAATTTAAAATCATATAGTACGATTAACTTAAAAAAATTTTGTCTCAGTCCCCCACTGTGTGTATGCATGATTACCTAATTACAATCATACTCTCTCAAACTCAAGAACAATAAAAAATAGAGTTGAACTTACAATAATCCCTAATTTTATCTGTCTTGAAGTCTTTAGTAGTCTGGAGTATGATTTCCTAAAAAATATATTAATACACACAAAAACACACTTTCCAATATAAGTTAGGAGAAACAATAATCAAATAATATGATTTTGATATCATTAAAAACTCACATGATTTAACAACAAAATCTTGAAAGTTAATTTGTAACAATCTCAACATCTTCTTTTGCTCCCACAACAAGGCGGAGAAGCCCTTATCAACTCACTTTCACCAAACCTAATACGGTAGAGTGCTAAACTCTTTATCACCCTCCCGGTGATGGCAATGAATCTTGACTCATTTTTCTCCCTCCTAGAGAAGACAGAGATTCTTAGCTCCTTTTTCTTCCTCCTGAAGAAGGCAGAGTACCTCAAGGACTTGACTTAAAACCTCTGTTTATTTTTTTTATTCTAATAGGATAATTCCTAGGATGATTGGAAATCATCTCTATCAATCATCCCGTACTACTATTATCATACAGTCCAGCTAGTTGATTTCAAGTAGGTCATCAAGTATGATATAAATATTATATAACACGATTAGTTTAAAACCCATGGTTTCATTTGGTATGATCTTTGGGACGACGAAATTTAATCTCTGCCAGTCATACGGTATGAACTAGATCATATAGTACTATCAATTATTATATATTAAACCATGATTTAATTGACTAATTACAGGGGCTAATTTAAGCAAGATTTCAAATATTTGTACAGTATGATTCACATCGTACAATATGATTAGTTCAAAAATCAAGATTTAAAATCTAACTTAATTTATTCTAGCGACTAGGATTTTCAGATCGTAATAAATCGTACAATATGATCCAAATCATATAGTACAATTAGTTTATAGAAACTAATTATTCAATTAGCTGTTAGCCATTCTTTTTATACTAATCATACAGTATAATTAAAAACCAATGTTGTTACCATGTTGAGAATATGCATCATATTTTTATTTATGGGCTTGTTGCTACAAAAGTTTGGTTTTAATTTGAGGATATTTTTAAACTTAATTATTTTAAGGTAATATTTCTATTAAGGAATTTTCCATTTGTGGTTCACTAACATGAAAGGTCATATTGTCAATCTTATTCCCTCCCTTATTCTCTGTTACCTCTGGATCTGTAGGAATAACTCTCTTTTTAACAATTTTACTATGAATCATGACCAAATTATTAGAAATGTTAAAGATAAAGTTTGTAAGCTATTTAATGTTAAACTTTTGAGCTCTAAGAATTTTAAAGGTTATTTCCATATTACTAAGGAGTTTGGTATTATCCTTTATGATAAGGTTAACAATGAGGGGTATAGATTGATTTATTAGATTAAACCTCCTCAAAACATGTTCAAGTTAAATAGTGATGGGTCGATTAAAGGGGAGATGTGTGGTATGGTGGTATCACTAGAGATTGATTTTGCTAGTCCTCTTCTTGCTTTCTCTATTATTTTCTCTGAACTATCTACTATCTTGTTTGGATTGAAATTATGCCTTTCCCTTGGTATGGTCAATATTTGGATTAAGGTTGATGCATTACACATACTATTTTGCCTAAAAGATAATGATGAGAAGATTTATAGTCCTGAATTTTTCTATCTTATTAGGGAAATTAAATAACTTTTGATTTTCTTTAATGCCAAGTTGAATCATATTCATAGAGAAGGCAATGCTTGTGCAGACTGGTTAGCTAATCATGGTTCTGACCTCTAATTCCTTATTGAATTTTTTTTATAATCAGCTCCCTTCCTTTGTTAAAGGGATCATTAGATTAGATAAACTAGGTTTTCCTTATGTTAGAAATTAATTTTTATTTTTGCTAGGTCATTTTTTGGCTTTTTGTTATTCTGATACTTTGCTTAGTTTGGATGGTTATTTCTAGGTGGTGAATACTAATAATGTTGTCTATCTTATTCTTCCATGCTTTATGACATTGGGCCAGGTTTTGATTAGAATATGTTTTTTGCTATAAATTTTAGCCTTAATATCAACTGTTTCGTCTCTTTTATTTCCTTAATTATGGACGAAAATGAGTCTTGTAATCTGCTTCTTTCCCAGATTGCAATTTATGATCTACTAGATTCCTATTTTTTATCTTAATAGGGCTTGTAATAATTTTAGATTGATGATTTCTTGCCATCATTAGTTTGACAATTAGTATAGCAGTATTCTTGATTTACATTTTGATGCTAACCATTGGGTGGCCTATTTTGAGCAATGATTGGAGAATTAATTATGTTGTTCATTACTCTATGTGCTACTCATCTACTCCCTGGGTTAATTCAAATTGCTTTATGTCAGTTTTGGTTTATGTCATTTCTAGTGGGTTAGTCTATCTGTGATCTATCCGTGGCTTATCTACTCTATCTTAGTGATGTTTAATTTTAAGCTTGTGGAGTTTAAGGCTTTATTTCAATTTATTAGGAGCTTTTGTTGGGCTATTTGGGTGAAAGTGTGTGGCTGTGTGCTACTTCTATCTTCATTCAAGTGTGTATCCTTCTATTCTAGTGACACTTTCCCATGCAGGATCTTTGTGAGCCTGGGTGGGTTTGGGAGTAGATTAGAGTGGCACTTTAGTGTTATTCATGGTAGCATTATAAATTCTACACGCTTGAGCTTATATGGTGATCCTTTTTAATTTTTTGGCATTTTTGGTTCAGATGGTTCAACTTGGTTGATTGAATCTTCTTCAGATTATTGCTATTTTTTGTATTTCAATTTTGGTATCAGGTCTTGGGTTTTCAGTGCTTTATATTTATGATATTGAAACCAGTATGAGCTAATGGTTATCAATTGTACTGATTCTTCTATTGTTGGCCATGCTTTACCTAGTTACTGTAGTTAGTATATTTACTATTATCATATTTTGTATATGGCCTTGTGTTCTAGGGATGGTTGAGCTGCATCCAGTTCTACAGCTTTGTGTTTGTTATGTTGCTTATTATATTTATCTGGTCGGGTTGGATGATGAGAGGTAATTTTGGGGTTTCTTACTAGGTTTATTGGGGTTGTTTGCTGGGTATTGTTTCTCTTTTAATGTTAGTTAGGTATACCTTTGTGAATTGGGTTATCTCTCCTTATTACTGCTGGATGCAATGATCTATTTCAGCTGATTGTTGTGGGTTTCCAGGTGTTTGTGTTACCTAGATTCTTGCTCTTGTTACTCTACTTTAGCTAGTATCATAAATTCTATTAATAGCTTATTGATCATTATTTCTGAAGGGATTATCTGCACACCTATTTTATATAATTCTAATTGGAACCATCTCTTACTTATTTATAATCCTTTGTGTTATTTCTAAGGTTTGTTGTGTTTATTTTTCTCTTGCATTCATTGTCTTCTGTAGGTTATTGGGAATGAGTTTTTTGTTGACACGAAGATTAGTTTTTGCAGGAAGAATGTGCTAATTACCAAAAATAATAGCAATAATATACTCACAAGAATTTTGAGAAATTAATTTCCTTATCACACATTGGGTTTTATCAATATGAATTATAAATGAAGCAACATTCTTATTCCTTAAAACCAGAAGTACAAGAGAATTGTAAAATTCCTAATTAACTTCTACAACCTTGTTAATAAATACTCTATCATTGGTCTGAACTTTAGTTTCAACTAATCCAACAAAAAAAACTTATTATCTTTCACTACAGTACTTAAATAGAAGCCCACTTCTTTTCTTTTGGGCTCCCCTATAATTTCATATCAATATAGAATTCATCAGTTAAAAGTAGGGGAGTTCTCCCCAGCTTTATCACTCTCCTCTCCTTTCCTTTTTCTAGGAAAATCTTCAATAAGGCCTATAATTTCAGCTCCTTATTAGGCCTCACCTTGAAAGAAGCTAATTTTCCCAAAATTTCACTTGATCCTTCCACCAAATTCTTGAAATTCCCAACCCCCGAAAATTCTTTGGCAATGAGCCATCTTTACACAACCCCTTAATACTAGCACCCCTCTTCTCATTCTTCACTTCAACAATAGAATTTTCAATCTCAGTCTTCCCCATCAATGGCATATCCTCCATATTTTTAAAATGAATCAAATGAGACACAAATTTAGAAGTTTCAGTTAAGAGATTCAACATGTTACTAACTTTAGTTATTTTTCCAAGATCAGTTGGAACTAAACGCTAAGAACTTCTTGGATGAGAGACTTCAAGGTCTGCTTTTTTACCATTAAACATATCAGTAATATCTTGAATAGTTAAAGAGGCATAATCTTTAGAATGAACCTCCAAAGGTTGATCTTGAGTCCCTTGAATATGATGAGATACATACTCTTGATTAGCCTGATCAATTGAACCATCAAATGGAAACTCAACAGTAGATTTTAATTGATTACAACTTTGAAGTCTTGGAATATTCATAATTAAAATAGCAACTTGCTTGGTCTTGTCATTTGAAGAACTATCCTTTAGCAACCTAACAAAAGGCTTTGAGTGTTTAATCCTTTGAGCCCATAGATTATCCTAGTTAGAATTAGAAGATTTGAATTTATTCCTTCTGTTCTTGTCTTGAATCCATGTCCCATAAGGAATTTCACCTTGATAACCATAAGCCTGAGCCTAGAGCAAATCTGGTAACTCTTCATGCAGAGAATCCTTCTGAATATCTTCTTTATGCATATAATCATCTTCCATTCCATTGGAATACTTGATCTCCACACTAGTAGGAATCACATCTTTAAACATATTTTTCTAATGACTAATTCTCCCACATTTAAAACATAAGTTTGAAACTCCTTCATATTTAACTTGTCGAAAGAATCTCCCATTCACACCTTCAACCCAAACTCCAGTTAGCAATTTTCATTCAAGATTAATATGAACACATTCTAGCAAACTCTCTTCTTACCAACTAAATGTTTTATCATCCAAAAGCATTGGCTATCTAATTATTGAAGCGATTCTAATATTATTTCTCTTATCCCAACATTGAAGAGGAAGATGAGGGAATCATATCCATACTATAGAAATAAGCCCCTTTATAGAAAATGGAGAAAATTTAGGATACCATTTATGTATTCCAATTATATGACCACTAACAAACCATGGCCCACCATTTAGTACACCATCAATAGCTTCCTTATTTTTTAAAGAGCAAAGGGTCTAATCCAACCGAATGTTAGTGAACTGGATTTTTACAAAGTGACCCGACTATCTATTTAATTCATTAGAGATCATAATGTAAGGAAGTCTTCTACCATACATTTTTATTACAATAGAATGCTCAAACTTCTTAATGTTAGCAAGTTTAGACTCTGAATGAAGCTTTATAGTTGACCCATCTTCAAAATAATCAGAGAAAATTTTAGAATTAGGTACTAAAAATGAACTAGACTTTTCCACACATTATTCTAGATAGCTTTGAGAAATAGAACCTCCATACCAGACCATGTAAGCTCAACACCATCCTGATTTATACATTTTAGGCCTTTAGCTATATTCTAACAATCACCTTAAGGGAGTTCTTGATTTTTCTTTGAATCACCCTCATTCACCATAGGAATTTCCACCCTATTTCTAGAAATAAGAAAACCCTCACTAAATTTGTCTTTATGAACTCCACCAATCAAATTAACTTCAGATTGACCCTTCATAATAGGATCCTTAATAGCAATAACAACAACACCCTTAATGGCAACTACACCAACATCAGCATCTTCGTAACCATGCATCTATGCATCGTTGAAGCCAATAAAATTTGAGGTTAAAGCCCCATCATGATGAGACTATCCAACAATACCATTCGATCCAGAGAAGAAAAAAATTATCCTTCTTGTGAGCATTCAAATCATCCTTATATACCTCATCAACACAAGATAATCTTTTAGATAACACCTACATACCCTTACCAACACAAATATAATCCATAGAATAGTATGAGCTCCAATTAAACCACCCTCTCTATTGACCAAAGCATCAAAATTCCTTCCACCAAAGCCACCTCCTAACCCTACTTGTTTGTCTCTACAACCAAGTAGAGAACTACCCTTACTGACCACCCCAACTCTCTTAACACCAGCATCGACCACCTAACTGGAGGAAATGTCGACCAAAGATGAATGGAGATCCCCCCCCCCCCCCCCCCCCCCCCCCCCCCACATCCTGGTATACCTCATGAACACCAGGTAATCATTTAGATAACACTAACATACCATTACCAACATAAATAGAATCCATAGAACAGTATGAGCACCAATTAAACCACCCTCTCTAATGAACAAAGCATCAAAATTACTTCTGCCAAAGCCACCTCCAATCCCTGCTTGTTTGTCTCCACAACCCAGTAGAGAACTACCCTTACCAACCACCCCAACTCTCTTAACACCACCATCGACCACCTAACTGGAGGAAATGCTGACCAAAGATAGATGGAGATCCCCCCTTCTTGTGAACATTCACATCTTCTTGATATACCTCATCAACACCAGGTAATCTTTAGATAACACCTACATACCCTTACCAACACAAATAGAATCCATAGAACAGTACGAGCACCAATTAAACCACCCTCTCTAATGACCAAATCATCAGAATTCCTTCCGACAATGCCACCTCCTAACCTTGCTCGTTTGTCTCCAAAGCCCATAAGAGAAGTACCCTTACCGACCACCCTAACTCACTTAACACCAACATCGATCACGTGACTAGAGGAAATGTCAACCAAAGATAGAAGGAGATCCCCCCCCCCCCCCCCTAAGAAAAGCCTACAAATTCAAAATCAAAGAAACCAAAGAAAAGCCTACAAATTCAAAATCAAAGAAACCAAAATTTTTCTCTCCTCCAAACTCAAAAAATACTCTATCTCTTAAAAGGGAAAGAAAAAGGTATTTTATGCTATTATCTTTAGGATTTACTTTTGCAATGCTAGGTGAAATTCCTTAAGATCTATTATATGACAAGTTTGCTAATTATCCTAATTACATCTCAATATTTCTTATAGCTATATCTCAAATTTATAATTATGTGCTCATTTGTAACACAACCTCTTCCAAAGATAATTTATTTTCTTTTAATTAAACTTAAGGAGGGTATCCTAGTGGAAAATTAGGTCTAGAGTTTGAAGTATTATTACCTTGATTATTCTAATTTCCTATAAGATCATTTTGATTATTATTTTAATTGGTTACTAATTTTTTCTAATTTTTACTGAAAGAAAAACTAGGGTAACTTCTCTAACCAAGATTATGAGTAATAGAGTATGGATTATTTTTCCAATTAGCCACAAAATTCATTGGTTCCATATTATGAGGGCAAGGTTTAGTGAAGTGAGACACACCACAATAATTAGAAATCATGGATTGGCTCTATAATCCATTCACTCCTATGTTATCTAATTTCTTAGATAGTGTAACTACTTGTGACATCATTATACACAAAACATCATGTTTAAGAATAGTTGCTACATTCTCAAGGTTTATACTTATAGATGGACATTAAATATTATTGATGACCTTTTTTTCAATCATTTCATAGGACATTTCAATGGTTTAGACATCAAAGATCCTCATACAATAGCATCTACTATCATTCGTAGTGACCTAACTAACATATTATAAAAATTTACAATATTAACCAATCTGATTAGGCTTAATATGGGCATTTTCTTAATAAGTCTTTATACCTCTCACAAGTCTAATTAATTGATTAATTTCTATTATTATGTAGGAGGTTGTCATTTCTTGAATTGTAATTTTAGTTAGAGAAAAATGTTTTCCTAAAAAAGTATTAGGAAATTAATTTCAGGCTATTATAGATCCTCGAGTAGTGAGTATAACGACATTTCAGCTTTTTCTCTTGAGGAAAATGGGAAGGACCTAAGTCTTATTACATAATGAGTTACATCATTATATTTAAAGGTGGTATATGTTTATAAGAAATAGGCTATGTGGAGCTTAGAATGTTTAATTATGGAACCACCAAACTGAGAATTTTCAATCATTTAAAATATTGAAGTTTTAAGTTGAAAATTATTAGTTCGAATTATGTTGGTTCATTAATGCTTTGAAGTACTCCATTTATTAGAAGTGCTTCAAAAATCATTTGGTGGATTTGCTATTATTTTATTTTGCCATAACCTCATTTCTCATTCCAATTTTTTCTTCAATTTCTTTCAATTTAAAGGTTTAAAGAATTATTTATGATGTTTTTCTTGCACTAATCATGCTATAACAAAGGTTTCTAATGAAAAACACAAACACATTAAAATAAAAATATAAATATATAAAATAAATATTGAATTAACATCACCAATAATTGAATCAATATTAATTAGTACAAAGAAACATTGAACACTAACACCAACACCAAAATATTGTTGTCCATTTGGTATAACACATAAGTTCACATAAGTACAAGTTATATATGATGACTTGAGTATCATTTAATAATGATCAAAAGCAATATTATAAATAGTAAACTAATTATGTATATTGTTGTGAATTTATTCTGCTCATTCAAAATAAAATTTTTAATTATTTCTTATAACTAAATTAAATTTTAAATATCAACTATGATGAGTTATGGATTTATTATTTATTTTTTAATTTGATTTATTATTTAAAATTTAGGTTGCCAATAATTATTAATAATTTATTTTTTAATCTATTTTAAAAATTAGAATATCCTAATTAACATAGCTAATTCATCATATTCATATATAAACTAGTTTTAATGGCATGAAGTTTCAATCTTAAATGATTGCACGCCCTAATTTTGTATATTCTATAACAATAAAAAGATTCAATGGTTTATCTTTACTACGCCCTTAATGAATATTTTTATATCAAGAAGTGTTGTAGATTGTAAATTGAGAACAAGTCCCATAATAAACTACATGATGATCATGATAAAAGAAACAATAATGAATTATACACATTCAAGAAATTAATTATTGAATTTATTAAGATGTATTAATTACTTATTAAAACCTAAAATATAAATCACCTCATGATAAAATTAGAAAAATAAGACATATTGATTTATAAATTGAATAATACAAAGAATGAGAAATCAAAATAAATGATGGAATAATGAAATCAATTATGATTTTATACTAAATTCATTTTGAATTCTCAATCATTTTTCACCTAATTTTTTCTAAAAAATATGTTGTTGAGTTCACGCAATTCCCACTCAAAACATCTTTTCAAACTTCTCATATAAACCCTGCAATTCCCATTTATGGTTTTGAAACCACTTCGAAATGAAATAGGTTTGTTTTATTGTGCTGCAGTTCATTCGTCACCAAGGTGCTTTCTCCTTTATACTTTATATATTTTCTACATGTGGTGGAGCATCATAACACTTGAAACTAGTGCAATGGAATTATCTACTTTGTCAATATTCTAAAAATATACACTTCAGGGTCCAAAATGGTAGTGCTTCAATGTTGTTAAGGCTCAAGAAACTCATGATGTTGTGCCTTGGTATAGTAGGCCAAATCTTAAGTGTTTCTGAGATTTCTCCTCCTTAGTCCATGGATTTTCTATTCTTCTTGTTTGTTCCATTATTTCATGACTTTTAATTTAAATTTTATCAGAATAAACATATGATTTCTTGAAAATATGTTAAATAGTTATGATATTTTAGTGAACAAAAATGCTTTAATAATTATTAGATATAAATACCATTGACAAGTTACACCGTGCCTTATTGAGCATATAGTTATGGAGAAGCTTATTAGATCTAACTTGAATTTAAAGCCAAAATCTATAATATTTGATATTAAGAGGGACAATGATTTTGCCCTTTGAATAGACTTGAAAGTGAATCATGGAATAAGCTATCACAATGATGTTAGAGGAACACTTGAAATATCCTTTTAGAAATTATCATTGTATATTTCTAGTTAAATAAAAAATATAGGGCCCATAATTTTCATGTAGGTTGATATTTTAAGAAGATTTAAATATAATTACTTCTTTTTGGGTGTTGTATTCAAAGCTTTATAGGTGTATGTCACCAACTGCTAAGTGTCGTTAAAATATTTCTTAATATTATCCATGGAGGCAATTTTCTCATTGCTTTGACATAAGATGCAAATAGTCAAATTTATCCAATGGCATTTATGATACTTTATTTAATGAATAATGACTCATGGATGAATTTCATGATTAGATTAAGAGAGTCAATTATCTTATTGGAGAACCTTTTACATATTTTTATTGATATAATAATATTTTCAATTGCACTATTTATAGTATTTTTAAAGTTGAATCATACAAGTGCTTATCACATTAAGATGAATGTTATTAGAAATTTAGAATTTGATAATTAATTTGAGGAATATCACTTCATATCTAAAGTTTATTGAAGGGTTGAGTTTCACAAATATTTAGACAAAATTAGAATTAAGAATTGAGTTATTGTTGCCTACTTAGAGTATGATGTTAATTTTTGGAAATGGGTTTATTCATTATTTTATAGCATATCAAATGGATAAAGTTTGCAAGTTAGTTTTTGGTTGCCTAGTTTGACAACTCCTTGTAAGATTGGCCATTAATTGTATAAGTTAATGCAAAAAACATCAAAAGATCTACTAGATATATCTTAAACTTTTCACATCCTAACCATCATCTAAGCCTAGCTACCCAACCCAAGTTTTCAAATTCATTATAAAGCATATTGCTCTTGGTTAATCCTAGGTGAAATTACGTAATCTTCTTCTCCAAACTACTGCAAGGCCTTAAACACCACCACTATATTATATGTTAACATCTTAATCTAACTCTTCACCATCAATTCATTCAATTTAGATAATTAAAACCTTATTCCAAAAAGAAATTATACAAATCAATCCATGTTGGACTAGTCTGGGTTTCTCTTGCACCATACCCCTCAAAAACCATCACATTCCTATCCTAAACTTATAATCATATAATTAAATATTAGGAGAAATATAGATATTTATTTTTATTTAGAAATATCACTAAAAGGAGTCCCACCACATTAAAATCTGGTATTAGAGATAAGCTAAGATGGTGCAAAACTTGGTTAAAACATTTTAACATTAAAAGGTTATTTTTTTCATGTGGGGACTTGGCTTTAAGTTTATGAGAGATTATAGAAATATCAAGTTAGTAGCAACCTTTTTATTATATTTTAAATTTATATCATTAGGTTAAAAATATAGTATATTATCTTCAAGTATATGGTGATAACATAAAATTCCAACAATGACCTCTACCATAATATCCTAGTCTTTCTCCATTATGTAAGCTTACCTTAAACGTTATATCTTGGGTGAACAACTAATTAAGAGAATGATATACATTTCAAAATAAATCCTACCATTTGTTTTGACCATTTGTTTATTTTCTTTGATAGCTACTAGTAGTTTATTTTGAAAACTTATAATAACTCAATTTCTTACAAAATTGACACATGATACTTTTATACATATTTTTTTTATTTAAAATAATATGCATAAGAATATAAGTGTGATAAACTTGATATTCTTTTGGTGCTAAAGGGAAATTTATCAAAAATTCCTAATTTTTTTTGGTGAGCTTGAAATTTTAAGAGGTATAATATTAAACTCCTTTCCTAGAAGTATTTCTAGCCTCAGATTTACTTTGATTAAACATTTACATATTTTTAGTATTTCTCATTTAAGTCCTTCTATCTCTCATCTCTCTTTATGTATTTTTAGAAATCACTACGTAGAACCAAGTTAACTCTAAGGAACAAATTGAAAACTTAACAATACCAACTGATGCTTTAGACCTTAGAATCCATAATAATGATATAAGAACTATAAAAATATTTAAGGAGAATTAAACTCAAATGCAATAACTAAAAGGATAAAGGTAAGTCTTAATGACTCACCTACAAAATAATATAAATCATACCCACCTTTTGCATCCCCCATATAATACATGACGAGGAATCCTCATTAGATCCAGGGAAAGAAAATTTCAATAGAAGACCACTCACCCACTAGCTTAAAAGTAGAAGTGAAACAAAATGAATAATAGTGATAATACTTCAAAGAGAGTTAAAATTAAAGCCTCCATCAATAATGACATCCATAACAAAAATAAATTTGTAGACTGAATGGTTTCTACTATTCACACTATGGATGAATCTCAACAGTTTAATTTTCTCTTGAGGAAATCTCAAACATTAATTTTAAACAATTTAAAATATAAAATAATGTTAAAAATTTATTGAAAAAGGATGCCTTATATGAAATAAGAACTTGATACATGTTATACTTAATAAATAATGTTTTATTCAATGCTTTTACTCAAACTATTCAAGTAAAGATGCCTATTAATGATAGTTCTACTTTAAGATTCATTTAATCCTTAGTATAATTTTAAAGATGAGCATTATTATAAATTATAAAAAGAAAGCATCTTAAAATAGGCATTATGATTATAAGGAGAACAAAATAAATTAGAACTTGGGAGAATAGTCCATGTATTTAGTTAAATTTTCAAAAAAGATTCAATATTTGATTTTTTTTTGTTTTTCCATACTTTCTCATGTAATAAAGAATTTAAATTGACCCTATTAGAAATACATTTTTAGATCGAATAACAATTTTTTTTCTCTTATTTTAGCATACTTTCATTGATTTGTTACTCCACTTGCTTATACAATTTCTTGGGTAATATTATTCCTCAACCTCACACCTTCAAATTGGTAGAATTCTTGTTATGCTATGTGAGCATTTTCCTCAATTTAAACATAGATTTTATCCCCCTCGCCCACATAAAACCACAAAAATTTCATAATTAAAGAGTTATGTTTACAATGCATCCAAGCCACGTTGAGCATATATGTTTTAATTCATTTTTTATATCTTCTAATTTATAACACCCCTTTAATATGTCAAAAACATGTATAAGTACAATGCATATCAGGAATTGTATTCCCCTAGAATTTAAATTATAGATACATCCTAGATCTAACTAGGGTAAGATAAATTTGTATCTTTAGTTTTAAATCAAAGTAAGTTATGGTAAATTAATTATTTTATGCCATAATTAATTTTTATGCCTTTTGCCACACTATATTGTCTCATAGTCCTAAGCAAATTATTTTTATTTTTTTATCATTCTCAAACAAAGTTTACCATCATCTTCTTTTTCACAAGTATGTTACAAGCTCTAGCGATTATCACTACTGTCACACACAAACACACTTACCCCACGTCCTAACATAATGTGGTTATTTCCATGAAAAAATTATTTTTTATTTTATTTCCTAAATTTTATATGTTAATAGGTTATCAAATATAAATTTTTTAAATGTCCAAATGATACCAGGGACACCCTTCAACCTTGGTTACTATAGATTATAATTTTCATTGATATTATTATGTAAAAATACATTTTTGCTGTGACATACTTGTTGCAAAAAAAATGTTAACAAATATATGATAATCAAGCTTAAGGGAAAGCTTAGAAAAGTCAGTTTACTTTCTAAGGAATTCTATCTTCTAAGAGCCAAAGCAATGTACATGTGCAGAAATAATAAGAATATTAGGCCATAAGAGGAGGAAAAGTGATCAAGTAGGTTGAAAATATTTATTAAAAGTAATTCAGCTTGAATGAGCATGCTAGCTAATTGTTAAAATAACCTTTATCATCTAAACTATTGTGATTTAGATATAATAGAACTAAGTTACCAGGTATCCCTAGATTCACCTTTAATAACCTTATTAGGCCAGAGATAATTTATTAGGGATATGTACATTTGTGAGGTTGGACAAACTTTGTGATAGTGATAGTCAAGTTCACAGATGACAGCATCTGCAAATTCCAAGGTTGTCATAAAGCCTTAAGAGACTTGTGGAGGAAAAAATGTTTTTGTAATAAATTTTACATAGAATTCCTTATGAGGAAAGCTTTTTATTTCTTTTTTTTTTTTAGGGAGGGAGGGAGGGGGGGGGGGGGGGGGGGGGCTGAAATTGTGGGCCATGCCTAGCTTTAATTAACTAAATAAGTAGATTACATGGCTCAAGTGAACAACATAGCTCTGGACATAAATGAAATAGTCCAACAATATGAGTTGTAAGAAATATATGCAACCAAGAAGTCATAATTGATATTTAATCCAATCAGAAAAATCATAAACAAGAAAAAAAAAAAACTTAGGTCAACAAAAATATAGTCCACCCAGGTAAAATACAACTTCTACTAGGAATGAAGTGAAATCCAAATATAGCACATCAACTAAAAAGGATAGTCTGGATATCTAAAGAAACTTTAACTATCCAAAAATTATAAGTGTGATTCAAATCATTCAATAGCACTTACCACCATTTAGATGCTATATATCTGCAAGAACCTCTTCTAATCAAAAGAAAAAATACATTCAGCAAATTAAATAAGAACAAAACTAGAGGTAAAATGACAACTAAGGAAAACCACAACCAATTCCATAGATTATGTAGCAGGTAAGATGTGCTAGGGAATGCCACAATCAAACCTCAGTCTAAAAAAGATCATAATAAGTAATATAAATTTTAAAATGAATAGGCAAATCAAGAATAAGGTACCATTTCTTTCTTTTCAATCTAATGGAAAATTTTATTTACTTAATGATAATCATAGAGTTAGAGATGTACCTCTAAAAATATGGTTGTTCCCTCTTGTCAAATAAAATATGTAAAAATAAAAACAACAAAGAGAAAAAAATTTCTACTAACTTTACAAGAAATATTAATAATAAATAAGCTAAGACTTCAAGGATAGAGCTACCAATGTGGAAATATTTACCAATAGGAAAATAGCTCTTCAAGATATGCAATGAAATCACTTAATCTAAGAATAAGTAGGAGTGATTTCATCATAATGGGAGCAGAGCATGGACTTCTCATTAACCATCATATGTTCTTTCCTAAGAATGAGAGCTTTTTTTAATGAAACCATGATGATCTTCCAAACATGGAAAGCAAAGTTAATAGCAAAACCATTAACCAAATGTACTTAGACAAAGGAAATTTGGGCAGGTCATTGTGATAATTGAAGTAATTTTGTTATAGAAAAAAATTTTCCCCATCCAAATATAAGAGTTTACACAATCCTAAATATTGATGCTAAAGTTTTGGTTGGCAATGAGATTAGGTATACCATTGGGGAGCATTAATTCACCATTAACCGTAAAGTTGGAGACTAGGGCTTCGGGAGAACAATAAAAGAACTCAAGAATCCCCATAAAAAAATTTTCCACAAGGGAATGACCACTCAATCGGGAATCCTAGAAGAAGTAAATCTATCAGTTAGTAGAGACTTCGAGGTCAATATGGGGCCTCATATGAAGGGCTATTTTGTGCAAGATTTTCTAAAATAGAGAAGTAGAGCTATTGGTCTAATCTACATGGGGCCATAAACTTTGTTGACCCAATTATAAAGAGTGGTATGGGACTTAAAGTATCTCCAAAATATTTTAGCTTTAGAAATTGAATGGTTGTTATCAATGGAGGGAGAACCCAAGCCACCTTTATCTCTAGGGATAATAGTAGATATAAGGGAATAGAGGAGAGCTTAATGTTATTACCATTCCCATAAAGGAAGTTATTTATTAAACTAGTAATTTTCTTTCTAAGTTTCTTGAGGAGGATGAAAGATCTCAGCCAGTAGTGAAGGTAGTTTCGAAGATAGGAACGAATGAGTTAAAATCTACTAGCAAAAGATAGATTTTTTTTATTTTCCATTCTCCTAACCAACTCATCATCCTCTTTGAAAGGGAAGAATAATGGAGCAAATTGGTGTTAATACCAGTTATGGTAACCCTGATGTAAGTGCAAGGAATGGGAACGAACCAAAACCTGAGAACTTATAATAGAAAACTTAGAAATTTAGACCGATAGCTTCAAAGAAGCACATAAGTTATTTGGATGGGTTAGAAAAAAGCCTAGTAAACCTATTAAAGATGTCAAGCATGTTTTGAAGTTGATATAAATAATTATTCTTCACTTGAGGAAAAATAAGAAGGAAATCATCATAAATAACATGGGATAACCCAACATTATGCATAGAAATAAGAAAGAAAGGCCCTTCATAGCACCTTTAGTCCATCATTTTAGAGAAGGCATCTATAATAAAGGTGGAAAGAAATGAAGATAAGTGACATCTTTATCTCAAACCTTGGGAGGAGGAGAAATTGCCATGTAATTCCCCATAATAATAACTTAGAAAGGGTTAGAGGCAGTACAAGCTTTGGTCCAATTTATATAATTGAAAGGGAAGTTTTGTTTGGTCATTCTATTGCAAGGAAAAATTATATCCACATTATCAAAGGCCTTCTTAAGGTCAATCTTGAAGCAAAATCTTTTTCAGCCAAAAGAGGAGTTAATACCTCTTTAAAATATCATTAGCCAAAAAAATATTATCTATAATATCTCTCACTTCAATGAATTTATCTTGGGATACATGGATTAGGATAGGGAGTAATTTCTTATGTCTATAAACAAGAATCTTGGCAATCACTTTGTAAGTAAGATTATATAAGGAGATAGGCTAAAAGTTAGTCATCGTAGAGGTGTGTAAGGTCTTAGGGATTAAGGTAATAACAGAATGTTTCACTTTAGAAGGCATAGAACATGTGTGAAAAAAGTATTTGATATATTGAATAAAGTCTAAACAAATTATATCCAACCAATATTTAAAGAATTGTACCATAAAGCCATTAGGGCCAAGGATTTTGTCATCGCTAATCTCAAATAGAATAGCTTTAATCTATTTAGGATGAAACTTCTTATCGAGATTAGGTCTTTCTTAAGGCGAGAGCTTAGGGACAAGTGAGATATGGTCCAAATAAGAACCTTTAGTTAAATTTCTATTGAAAAGATCATTGAAGTAATATATGGCCTCACTAGCAGTACCTCTTTGAGAGTTTATAGGATCCTCATCCCATTAATTTCTCTAATAATATTTTTTGTTGGTTCTCTTTTTAATTTTTTGATACAAAAACTAAAGATCATATTCTCCCATAGAGAGCAAAGTTCATTTAGCCCTCTGCTTCATCCGATAATTTTAATAAATATTGGGTTGAATAAGCTCTTTTTAGTTGGAGAGAGGAGCGTCAAGAAGAGTGGTATCTATAGGGTTAGATTGCAAGCTGTTATAAATGATATTACATTTATTATTAAGATTAATGGTGTTACAATGGAGAGTGATAGATGACTAACTTATCTTTTTGAGAGAAATTTTAACATTTTATCATATTACGAAGAGAGAACATGGGGTCCCCCTTGACATCAATGCTCCAAGTAGTGCAAATAATATCTTAAAAGGAGGGCTTAGTCGACTAGTAATTCTTATACATGAATCTTTTATTAGTAGAGATGGGGGTGATAAGATTCAATAGAATTGGAAAATGATTAAAAGTAACTAGGCTCTTAATATTATAATGAAAAAGGGAAAAAGAAGTCATCTCAGCATTATTATTCAAGGCTTGATCTTGGAGACATCTAATGAGATTGTTAATTATTTTATTAAACAAACTATATATATGACAATATGAAGGAGATCATTGAGGAAAGCATTATGAAGAAAACTATTAAAATGCCTAAGCTTGTTAGGATGAAGGTTTCATTAATTTTCTCATAAGATTTTTCACATATTCAAAGTCTCTCATAAGGATCCAGGGTTTAGAAATAGTCCTAGACGTGTCTTGAAGCTTCTCCCATTTGGGTTTTCTTTCAGAAGCCCCTTTGGCAGCAAAAAAAAATATATATAATGATTTTAATGGAAGGTGTTATACATAGTACCCCATGGATGAATTGAGGAAGGACTTTAATAGGAGAGAATGTAGCAAAGTTGGTGATACACATGACCCAGATGCGGCTATTAGGGGCACTACTAAAAGTGTTGAAATTTTCTTAATTTATATAGATTTTATATTTCCTCTTATTATAATTTCCCATAATTAAAGTGTTATTAAGCTTAGTTTCCAAAAGATAAAAATATATATGTTATGTTCATAAAGAAGGTTTCTGTAATCATTCACGTGGCCATGGTGCTTAAGACATATAACAGTTCAGCAAAAAATACATAGGAAGAGATATGGGTTATTATTGAGAGTCAACAAAAAAATACTTAGGGGAAGGGCGGGGGAGGAGGAGGAGGTTTGATGAGTTGCCTACGGAGCTATTAAAGGGGGAGCTGATGGAAAGGGTGTTTAAGTCATAGTTGAGGGGATCAGTCATTAGGGGTGGCATTATTTAGAAATCTATGGCTAAGGAGGAGTAGGAAGTGATTATCTGATATGACATTTACCCCCAAATCAAGAGGTTAAGGGTCTAAAAATGGGCATATGATTTTGTAATGATATCGACTTAGGGCATTTGTGAGCCTCATATGCAAATGTGTCACAAGTTATGCATGAAGAGGATTTCCATTCATACAAAACTTTAAGATTCACCATTTTTCCTCTAAGGGAAATATTGATTTCATCTTAAAAAACCATGGATGTGGAAATCTATTTACAAACACATGCAAAAGTGAGTCTAAATCTACTAGCAATGAGTGGATCCACAATTAAGGGCAACTCAATATTTCTAACAATTTTTGAAATGCATGTCTTAGTTCAATAATATAGAGGAAGGTTAGGAAACTAAACATATATAGGAAATTCCCTAAAATCATTTTTAAAAGGTGAAAAATTATGGTCCCAATGTTTAAAAAAGAAAGGCCTTCCATTAATTAACAACAAACCCCTTGTAAGCACCATTTTAAGATCTTCCATACAAGAAACCCAAAATAAAAAGAATGCTTGAACAAGAGAAAAAGTGAGATTTCACCTTTCACTTGCTAGAGATGCTTAATTGCATGAAGAAGACTACCATGAAATGGTTGTTTACAAATAGCATAACCTACCGAAGAGGAAGACCAAATTATGGGACCTTCTTTGATCTCATAATTTGCGAAGGAGATAGAGTTGAAAGTAGGATGAATATACCTAAGGAAGAAGCTCAGCTAATAGGGTATGGGAGGTGAGGAGTCCCTTCCAATTCATAGAAGGGAAGGTGGTTGTTGGAGATGATGAGAGGGTAGGGAACTATGAGGGATCCAAGTTCTAGTCCATGAAAAGCTACGAACAAGGCTGTAGGCTTGGTTAAAATGGAGAGAAGCCAAGATTAGGTGATTTATGGACACTTACAACCCAAACCTATTAACTATAATAGATCCAAACCTCTTTGCTTTTGTCGACCAAAAAGATAGCCTCCTCACTGCCAAGAATAGTTACGTCCAGAGAAGACCTAGAGGAAGCATTTGTTCAACATTAAACCTTCATAATCCTATAATTTCTAATCCATATTTACATAAACCATAATGATAAGATCTAAAAAAGACTATTGAGAGCATATGGGTTATAATAGTGATTGGAGGCAATGAAGGTGATAGGGCAATACTATGAGGATAATTTGATATATTAAAAGTTAGGGTAATGATGGGACACTAGGATACAATAAGGGAGTTCATTGATAGGGAGTAGCATGCATCATTAGGAGTTATAATGATGAGGCACTACAGCTTGTGCTTTAAAATCTCACTCTTTGTTACTTTTTAGAAAGCTTTTTCACTAATGAATTTTTTAAAGGAGTAGAGAAATATATGAAATCATAAGTGGATCATAAAACATAATTCTTTCAATTAATTTTATTAATCTCCAAAGGCTTAAAAAAATTATCAATAAGAAAAAAAATTCCTTACCAAAATCACGCATCTCACCCACCCTCCTAGTGTTGCCTCATCAACTACTATTATCAATATTTTAAAGATAGATGTTAAAGTTTTATCTATTATAGAAATGAGGCATATGCCCTTTTATTTAATATATTATATATTTCATAACTAAAAAAAAGGATTAAATATAGTGAAAAAATTTTAAAAAGCTAAAAGTCTATAGTTATTTCTTTAATATCCATACTCTAAAATCTACAACAACAATAGCAACAACATCAAGCCTTTATCCCACTATGTGGGGTCGGGTACATGAATCCTTTTTCTCTATTTTACTCTGTTAAAAGTTAAAATTCTCATAAGTTCATTTCTAATATTTTCTAAACTAGTCTTTTTAGATCTACCTCTACCTTTCGTAAAATAAGTAAAATCTATACATCTACTTTCCTAACATTGTCATTGGAAGGCCACCATTTTATTTGTCCAAACCATCTAAGGCAAATCTCTCTAATTTTATCTTCCCCCAGAGCTACTCCAACCTTTTCATGTATATGCTCATTTTGTATCCTGTCTCTAAGAGTAAAGGCACTCATCCACCTGAGCATCCTCATCTCTGCAACACTTAACTTAATATTATGCTTCTCTTTTAATGGCCAATATTCTGCACCATTAAGCATTGTAGGTCTAACCACCATCTTATAGAATTTTCCGTTATGTTTGAGGGGGAGCTTTCTATCACGCAACATGCCCGATGCATTCCTCCACTTCAACCATCCAACTTGAATTCTACTAATAATATCCCTATTTATTTCACTATCACTCTAAATAATATACCCAAGATATCTAAAATATGTACTCGTATTAATGACTTGATCACCCAAAGTTACATTCCCCAACGAGAACTATTATTACTAAAATAACACTCCATATATTCAGTTTTAGATCTACTCAAACAAAAACCTTTAGACTCTATAGTTGACCTCCATAATTCAAGTTTACATATAACTCCTCTTTAGTCTTATTAGCAAGAAGAATATCATCAACAATAAGAATACACCAGGGTACAACCTCTTACAAATGTCTCATGAGAACATCCATACTAAAGCAAAAAGATATGGGTTTAAGGCTAGGCCTAGATGTAATCCAATTTAAAATAGAAAATACTTGGCCAAACCACCATGTGTCTTAACACAAGTAACAGCTCTTGCATACATATCCTTAATGACTTGAATATAAACATTATTAACCCCTTTATTTTCTAGAACTCTCCATAGCACATCTCTTGGAACTTTATCATATGCTTTATCTAAATCAATAAACCTCCTTGTTCTCTTTATACTTCTCCATCAAACTCTTAAAAAATGTATAGCTTCCATAGTTGACCTACTAGCATGAATCCAAATTGATTTTGAGAAACATTAGTATCACACCGCAACCTATGCTCCATAACTCTCTCCCATAGTTTTAAAGTATGACACATTAACTTAATTCCTCTATAATTTGCACAATCTAATGTATCACCTTTATTATTAAAAAAGAAACCAACACACTCATTCTCCACTTATCTTACATCTTTTTAGTCTTCAAAATAATATTAAAAAGTTAAATAAGTTGAGAAATTCCTTCATCTCCTAAGCATTTCCACACCTTTATTGGAATATCACCAGGTTCAACAGCTTTTCCACGCTTCATTTTCTTTAAAGCCTTTCTAACTTTGGTTTTAGTAATGCACCAATAAAAATAAAAATCTTTATTTTCATATAAAGTGCTAAGGTCACTAAAGTCAATCACATTCTCATAATCTTCATTGAAGAGTTTATAAAAATGTCTCATCCACCTTTATTGAATATCCTCTTCTAATAAACTCACTTTTTGATCATCATCCTTAATACACTTCACTTGAACCAAATCCTTACTACTCTTATCTCTATGTTTGGCTAACTTATACATATATATTTCACCATCCTTAGTATCTAATCTATTATATAAATCACTAAAAGCTAAAGTCTTTCATTGCATATTGCTATCTTAAACTCCTTAAGGGCCTCTTTATATATTTCCCAATTATCAAAAATTTTACATCTAAACTAATTTTTATAAGAAATATTCTTATTTTTTTATCTTTTCTTACACATTTTGATTCCACCACAAAGTAGTTTTACTATTAGGAGCTTTTCTCTTTGATACTCCAAGTACATCTTTTGCAACATTTTCAATATCACTAACTACTTTTTTCTGACATAACATTAGCTTCCTTATGCAAAGTCAAAATCTTAAGATCTAGTGTCTTACTCTCAAAAATATTTTGTTAATATTCCTTAAATACCTCATCTAATCCTAGAATAATGTTTTACTTTATTTTTTATTTTCAGCCCCTTCATATTAAAGTCCAAAACTAATAAGTGATGTTGGGTGCATAAACTTTCACTTGGAATAACCTTACAATCTTTGAAATTTAAACGATCTCTTTTTCTTATAAAAAAATAATCTATCTGAGTTTAACCATGTCCATTGTTATATGTGATGAGATGCTCATCTCTTTTTTTAAATAAGGTATTAGGAATTACTAAATCATAAGCTAAAGAAAATTCTAACTTGGTCTTACCACCTTCATTAGTCTCTCCAAACTCATAGCCATCATGAATACTCCTAAAATCATCTACCTCTCTACCAGCATGACCACTTAAATCTCCTCCTATAAAATTTTTTCTTCAAGAGGTATCTTTTGTATTAATTCTTCTAAGTCATTCCAAAATTTCAATTTTGAACTAATATCTACTCCTACTTAAGGAGCATAAGCACCTATAATATTAATAAGCATCAACAACAATCTTTAAAGCTATAATTCTATCTCAAATTCCATTAATTTTTACAATATTATTTTTTGAACTCTTAACTATAATCACACCTACACCATTTCTAGCATGACTCTTACTAGAATACCATAGTTTAAATATGAAACTATCAATCACCTTAGCCATCTCTCTAACCCATTTAGTTTTTTGAATGCATAGAATATTAATTTTCCTATGAATTATAATTTTTATTAATTTGCTTATAAGGGTACCTATATTCCAAGTTCCTATCTTAATTTTTGTTTCGTGGACTAGCTTCTTTACCCACATATGTTCATCATGTGGAAACCCCTGCCTATTTAACATTGCACCCAAGCGCTGGTGCAGTGGCCCTTACAGACTTGTTGTATTTTACCCATACAATGCATCACTTACATGGAATGCCCTAACATTAACATAATGTATTAAAGGATTCATATCATGATTGTTCAACCCATGCACACTTGGCTATCAACTACCTAATACAACCCTCTACTTTTCTCATCTAGGACTTGGGACCTCACAATGACAGTGTTAATAAAAACATTAATAGCCATGTGCTTGATTAAGTGAGTTAAGTAAAATTATATTATACAAATACTTAAATTTGAAAATTAAAATAATAAAAATTATTAGATACCTCAAAGATTTTACCCTTATAATATGCTTTTGAGATCCACTGGTAGGGATAGATTAGGAGTTGAGACCTTCAATGTATAGAAGTGAACATATAATATCAAAGAAGTATATTAAATATTATAAAATTCTCAAAATACCAAAATGGAAAAGATCAAAATGAGAAGGATCAACATATATCAAAAGAGAGAGTATGTTATAGGCATATAAACATAAGTGACTCAGGATGCCCACTTATGTTATCGAAATGACCATTATAGTACTCCTATAATAAAATTGATCAAATTATTAGAAAGAATGTCTTATTATTCTATAATAATGGAAGCTACATGATTGGGGAATTATATAGAATGGGAACTTATGACACTATAAAGGATATTTGCATCAAATTGAGATTTATGGAAATATTTATATAGCAATAGGTCATAACCCTCTACTTAATCTAATGTGAATGAACACATCGAGACTTATAGATTAAAACCTCAAGAGAAGAAAAGAAACTTTGACATTGATTATATAATCTTACATAAAAGGGAAAATCAAATAGACCCACCAACATATCATTGATGCCCAGGTTCTTTTGCAAATGTTGCAAATAAAAGAAAAGGGAAACTTCAAATTAATTAAGAAATAATACCTACAACCATGCTACTAAATCAAAGACAACCTAATCATGCATGTATAACATGCATAAGTCCATACAAATCTAATTTAGTTATGTTATTCTTGAAATGAGAGATAATATTAATATACTATGTTGACTAATAAATATTTCATATATATTAACAAAAGGAATTTTTCAATCTAGATAGGGTAGTCGATCAAATGTTGAGTACACATTAACAAACCATATAGTGTAATGGTGAAAAAATGGATCAAATTTTCAAGTATGTTCATGATGCATGACCTCCTCATATATGAATAAATTATTATTATATTATATAAAATGTGTATTTGTATGTGATGTTAATGTTTTGGTTATAATGCTTTATAAGACAAATTATATGGATTTAATATATATTAGATTCAGTTTTTAAAATTTTAAATAAATATGTTTGGTATAAGTATCAAGGCAAGAATAACTATGACAAAATAAGTTACAAGTGGTTATTGAAAGTAATGTTCATTAGACCTTTCATCCACTCTCTCCTAAACTCAAAGGTAGCTACCTCCATAAAAAATTATCATATATTCAAGCATGAAAAAAAAATGATGTGTACATTATGTTACTATTCCAAAAGTTTGTCATGTATGTCCAAGGAAATTTTTGAGAATACTCTCATTTAAAATAGTAGTTATTAGTTTTAAGATATTAAAACTTATGATAAGGATAAGTGTTTTAGATTTTCAAATGACATTGGCTCAAAGTGGAATAGTTTTTACTGGAGGCCCAAACAAGTAGTGTATGGCACTCTAAATTCTAAGAAGCTTAGAAGTACTCTAAACTATCCTATATTATACTTTAAAGGTTTGAAATTAAATTTTAGTGTTTAAGTTACTCATTTTATTAGAACTTTGGGGCTTATATATCTCATTCATAAGATTAGGAAAATGCCAAATAATTGAGAACTTATGATTTGGAAACTAAGCTTCAGCCCTTAAAACTAAAGTGAGTACTGTAGAGTGGCAAATTGAACCTAAATCTAAGAAAATATAGTGAGACTTATAAGTTTATCTCTTTAAGGGTCTAAAGAAATCTAATTCTTCTAGACTTATAATACTGCCTGACAAGAATTACTAGCTAAACCCATGTAATATTAATATATGCGATCAATGTCACTAATAAATATAGAATAGAGTAGGTTATTATTATCTTAAGCTTAGTTACAACTTAGATACTGAGCTAGGTAGCCTAGGCATGAGGAATATATGAATGCTTTTAGCTAATGCAAAATTTATTTTTATTTTTCCCTTAGGGGGCTTTTCTACTTTCTTTTCTACGATTCCTAAATATTGTTCCTGATCAATTTTTATTTGGTTTCATAAAGATAATTTGGACTTCTAAAAAACCTAAACATAAAATAAAAAATTAGTCTAATATATAATTAAATATGCAAATGTTAAAAGCAAACTAGTTTGCTTTTTTGGAAAATTAGAAAGTTTTAATATGTATAAAATAAGAGGGTTTGAAATATCTATACATATTTTGCTGTTAGTTTTTCAATTCCTTAACTAAGGGTTTCAATTTTGAGTACTTGTCAAAGTTATAATCAAGTTGATTTTATTTTTTATTTTTGAGTTTAATTTTGTAAGTAGTGATTTAATATTTAATCAAATTTGGGATCAAATTTTCCTAAGGTTGATTTTTCATTGATTATGAAAAAACATCTATATCCAAAGACATGCAAGTGAGAGAGGTTGGGTGTCCTGCCTTAAATATTTCATAAGGTGTCTTATTTAGTTTGGATCTAACATTCACCCTATTCAACATATAACAAGAAGTATTTACTGCTTCTGCTCAGAAGTATCTAGAGAGAGAATTCAGCTAATGGCCCTAGTAGTTTCTACCAAGTTCTATTTTTCCATTCAACTATTCCATTCTACTACGGGGTCCTAGGGGCAGAAAATTTATGTTCTATCCCTATCTCATGACAAAAAGATTTAAATTTTTCATTTTCAAACTCTGTACCATGATTACTATGAATGGTTGATATTCTACATCCTAATTTTTATTAAATCTAGGTGAAGAAGGTTCTAAACTCCTCAAATGATTCACTTTTTTATGTTAGAAATCTAACCAGAGTGAATCTTGAATACTCATCAATGATTACAAATCCATATGACTTCCTCCCTAGGCTTACAATACTAACCAGTCCAAATAGGTCCATATGGAGAATTTCTAGTGGCCAAGAGGTGTTGATGTCATTAATTGAATGGAATGATGACTTAATCTATTTTTTAGTTGGCAGGCATTATATAGGTGGTCCTTAGTGAAATCAAACTTTGGTATGCTTCTAACTAGGTCTTTTGGGTAATATTCCTAAGAGGTTTCAAGCTTGTGTGACATAGTATCCTATGTCATAGCCATGATTCATCAATTATAATTTTTAAACATAAGAAATTAAAATATTCAACGTAGTTCAAATCAAGCATATAAACATTATTTACCCTTTTTCCTTCTAAGACTGATTTGCCATTTAAGCTAATTATGCATTTTGCATATAAGAATTTTATATCAAAACCCTTGTCACACAATTGACTAATGCTCTATAAGTTATGCTTTAGACCATCGACTAATAAAATATTTTCAATTATAAAATTCTTAGAGTTGCCAATTATACCTGAGCAAACCACTTTCTAAGTGGTGTTGTCCCCTAGTGTGACCTTGCCTCCCAGTAAGATGAACTGCTTCAAATCAATACTTATAAACTTTTTGATTAAAAAAGAGTAGCTTTGAAAATGTTAATTATCTTTGGGAATAATTTAAAATTGACATTTAAATTATAATTCTGAAATTTAACATCCATTAGTGATTATATACTTCCTCGAAAGGTAGAAATAAAATCTCCTAATGGGTTCAAATCTAGAATCACAAATCTAATCCTGAATATCGTAGCTGGATTCAGGAGGGAACCACATGTGATCCCAAAGGATCAAAATGAAGTTCAATCAAATATTTGGCTATGATAATCCGGATAAATTATCATTGATTTCATATTCAAAATTATATCAATAAATAATATATCATCCCAAAGGAAGCAAATATCATTTATTGTTAATTACTCGAATATAACGATAACAATCGTCATTTTTTGTTTGATTTCCCAAAGGTAATTAATTAAGATTTTGAAAAGCTTGATTTTGAAAATCTGGTCTGGGTTTCTAAATTTCCTACGAGCGCAATCCCTCTAGTTAATTACATCATAGGAAAACCAAAAATTTTCCTACGAATACTCTCGATTGAAATAGCGATATGAATTTCATTTAAGAATTCAAAGCTTGATATCAAGGGAGGCAGGAACTGGAGTTTCAACAGGGATTAGTTCGAGGTTGAACACTTATTTTTGGAGTCAAAGGAAGAAGGGTAGGAGGTGTTTTGAGATTCTGAATTACTTCAGAAACACCCCAACTTATCCTAAGTGTTGGGCTTGAATTTGATTGAAAGAGATTTAGGTTTAAGTGGTTAATTTTATTAGAAATTGGGAATTAGATTCCCGGAAGGTTAAGGTCTTAGGATTGAAAATCTGCCTCAGATCCTAAGTATAAAATGGGTACTAAAAATCAGTGACCTAGATCCTAGCTAATGCAATACAATCCTGGACTTACCCCAGCCTGGATTGGGGAGCCAGCTAAATCACCTAAATGCTTTAAAACCATATGTCCGGTGCTTTATAAAAGAGTGGTTAGGGATGTTGTTTAAGATTAGTTTAAGGAGAGCGGGGCCGACATCTAGAGCAGACTCCTAATTAGCCACTCAACATATGTTGGGTGAAATGCTTAAGCTAAGAATGCAATTAAAGATTTAGACTCAATTTTTAATTTGTATCTAATGTAATGCATGCTAGTTGACTCAATTAAATGCTTGAAATCAAAATGAAGTAGTTTTAAATATCAAGCTTAAAAATAGATTTTATCCTAGAGATTGCACAACATCCCCTTGGACAGAACTGCACCCTAATAGGTTAGGTGGTCTACCAAAACTCACAGGCGGGGAGGTGCCAAACAAGGTCGAGAAGATTCAATATGATGCATGAAAAACTCCTGGAGGTCCCGGGCTTACTTCTTAAAGCGTTAGAATTTCTATGTTGGCTTAAATATTTTAAATTTGTTTAAATAAAAATAGTTTTAACAATCCCTCACCAGCCTCTGATCGGGTTCCAGGCTAAATCAAATACTGAAAGTTTGACAGGGATGTTAAGCCCTGATGAACTAGTTCAGAGGCTAACCAAGAGGGGGGGGGGGGTGAATTGGTTATTTAAAAATTTGAGAGCAACAAGAACAATCTTTTTGATGATTTGCAGTGGAAATAAGTAAACACATAAATGAAAAGATCAACAACAGATTTCACCCAAGCAGTTAATAATAGAAAAATAAAGTGCAGAAAATAATTAGAAAGAACACACCAGATTTTATAGTGGATCGGTCAACTTGACCTATGTCCACTCTTCGGAGCCTCCCCTCCGGGTATTGCACTAACTCAAAGTGACTCTCCTTCTGCTCCCACAGTAAGGCGGAGAAGCCTGTACAAAAACTCCTTTCCACCGATACGGTGAGGCAGAGAACCTAACCTCCTTTTGCTTCCTCCTGAAGCAGGCAGAGAACCCCAAACTCCTTTTGCTTCCTCCTGAAGCAGGCAGAGAACCTGAACTCCTTTTGCTTCCTCCTGAAGAGGGTAGAGAACCCGGATCTTCTTGCGAACGATCCTCCCACAGAAAAGTCCAACAAGATGAGAGATGACGAACAGAGAAGACAACTGAGATCCTTGCTTGGAGCAACCTTTGTGAATCCCTCACAAACTCCCCCTCACAAGATCCTCTCTCTCTCTCCCAAACTCTCTCTCTCTAGGGTTTCTCTGTAAAGGAAAGTTACAAAAGATTTTTCTTGTTGGAAGAAAAAGATCTTTTATAGGAGGGCTCAAAATTTGACATAATCTCAACTGGTCGGCAAATATTATCTAGGAAGATCGATAGATCGTCCTGTATGATCAGTTCAAATTCACCTGTTTCAGCCTGGATGATCTGGCTCTTCTGGATGACCAGTGACAAAATTTCTTCATATCATCCCGTACAATTCTACGATTATCCGGTACGATTAGTGTAAATTCAAGAATTTCATCCAGAAGACCGCTCTGGTCGTCCAGAGAAACTTGTGCAGGATGACCTAAAAATGACTTAATCATCCAGGATGATACGGATATCATCCCGTATGATTAGTTCAAAAAGTGCCAAAATCATCCTGATCACCGCTCTGGATATACAGCTGAAACACACTAGATGATCATGATCATCCCAGATGATCTTGTGATCATCCCAAATGATGTGATCGTATCAATTAAATATTAATTGCTTTCCTTAATCACCAGAATAATTTAGACATGATTATACTGGATCGTCCAGGAAGATACACGTATCGTCCAGGATAATTAGATCAAATCTCTAAAAATAAAACTTGCCTAACTTGATCTGGTGGCTGAGAATTTCTGATTTGAGCCTATTGTCCCATACGATGCATTGATCATCCAAGAAGATCGACTTAATCAGACATACTTAACTTGGTCGCCCTAATTAGGGTTTCTATTTTCACTTGATCGTCCAGGATGATGTGAATATCGTCCAGGATGATCTAAACAAAAATTGAACAGAAACTCTAATTCACTCAAGCTCTCCCCCTGACTGTGTGTGTGCAAGGTACTTAGCTAGGGGATCAGTTACATAACAATTGACTCAAGAATATGAAAATAGTATATGTAGACACACTTTGACCCGATCTTGAGTTGGCTTGAGTTGCTTTTGATCTTTTGTACCTGAAATGGGTTAGCCAAGTAAAACAAAATACAAACATGTTTGTCATCATCAAAACTATACTTTTTGAAACCAAATTTGCAACAATCTCCCCCTTTTTGATGATGGCAAATATTAGTACAGTAGTTTAAAATAAAAGAATTAGGAGTTAACCATCGCACATCAAAAAAATAAATTTCTTTCCAAATTTTATTGAACAACTAGAACAGTACAGGAAAATAACTACAAAGGAAATAAATAACATAAAACAAGATTAATACATAAAACAAAAACTACTACAATTAACTCCCCCTGTTGACATCACAAAAAGGAGGAGGAACAGAAACAACAGAACAAAAAGAAAATAGCGTAAAACATAAAACTAAAATGGAGGTAGATCCTGATCAGAAGGAGGAGGTGGTGGTGGCGTGAAGTAACTGTGAATGGCGGCGAAGTGTGCTCCAATCCATGTAATATCCTGGTCGTGCTGCTGTTGCTGTTGAGCAACATAGTCATTAAAGCGCTGCAGATCCTCAGTGTGCTGCTAATCCTGGGCAGCAACATAAGAATCGAATCGAGCCTCCCACTAGTCAAACCGCTGCACCAGATGGTCAAAAGGGGAAGCAATGTGAAGGGGAGCAGGTGCATCAGGTGCAGCAGGAACATGAACAGCTTCTTCCTTTTCCTCCTCAACATCCAGGGCGGGCTCCGGATGTAGTCGGGTACTGTGGAGAACATGGAATGAATTGTTTGTGAAGTAGGAAGGAGGGACATTGGGAGGGACTGGATACTACAGGTCATATTTTGTCTCCAAAGCATATGTAATGATGTGTCCTAAAGCTAGATTTGGATGGCGTCTATGGCCCGGATCCCTAGTGGTGGTGAGATGCTCGATATATCTGAAAAGAAGATCAGTGGCATTAAAGTCCCGGTGTGCCATGATGTAATAGGTGGTCAGAGATAGTAATGGGGTGATGTGAATGCGATCCCCAGCCTTTGGGATGATGGAGGAACGAAAGACGTGTTGAATGGTATGGGCATCCTTAAGGAGTGAAGTGTAAGCGTTGTCGTGGTAGGGTGCATTTATATTTCTAAGGAAGTGATTGGCGACACTCCATTCATATTCAAGATTAGAAATAAGGGTGTGGATTTTGTCGCCAGTCACAGAGAGATGAAGGATATTATGAAAGTCCTGGGCTGTGAGTTATACTGGATGTTGATTAACATAGGAGCAGAAGGTGGAGTAGTCAGCGGAGATGCGAAGATGGACGAAGAAGACTTGGAGAAGTTCAAGGCTAAATGGAAAGGTTAGGGTGAGGATGAAAGTGAGGGAGGTGTGCACAAAAATATCGAGGACAGGATAGGTAAGGGTACGGGGGTTTACAATTTTGGATTATGTGATGCCCACCTCAAGATATCGCTTGAAGGCAGCCTGATCGACTGCATTGGAAAAGAAGGGATCAACATTTCCCTGTGAGGAGCTCGCACCCTTTTGCCTAGAGCGCTTCCCAGCAGCCATTAGAAAACACAAGTGAGGGAGAATGAAAGGGGAGGTGCGGAGAAAGCTGAAGAAATTGGCTGTTTAAATAAAAATCGGCCGGATAATCCCGTACGATCGCAGGATCATCCATGATGGTATGAGCATTTATGACGGCCAGGATGATTGGTCAAAAAGGTGGTTAGATCGTCCAAGATGATCCGAGATTATTCAGGATGATTAAAGACAGGCGATCATCCCGAGGAGTCAAGCTGGATAACCGTTGATGAAAAGTATCGTCCAGGATGATTAGGTGGATCGTCTAGGATGATATGCAATAAATGTGTCAGACGGGCCGAATTTAAATCATCCAACTGCTGACACGTGGATCGTTCGGGATGATGAGGTGGATCATCCAGGACGATGAACAATAATTGGTGCAATCTTAGCCGTTTGATCAGGATCAGGAAATATGGATCATATCGTCCAGGACGATGTAAGGATCGTCTAGGACGATCATCAATAATTGGTGTATCTCAGCAGTATGATCAAAGTGGGGATGATTTATGAATCGTCCATGATGATGCTGGGATCGTCCAGGAGGATGTGAGGAAAAAGTGAAGAAGATGGAGGATGGAGATGTAAGATCAGGGATCCCGAAAACACAAACAGTAAAATGAAAAACAAAATCAAAGTAAATTCAAAATGAGAACACAATAAAAACACACAAAAATAACAATTTTTTTGATCGATCTGCTCCAGTAAATCAGAATTTTCCCTTGAATTTAAATCCAAAAACCAATAAGAAGATGATTGACAGCGCAGAAATCCAGAAAAAGTTGAAAAATTGACTTTCGTAACTCCCACCTCGGACACCTTATAGATGCAAATCCCTTTTAAAACAAAAAATCCAATTCAGAAGAAAAGAAATTAGATTTAAAATGAGATCCTTTCAAGCCTCGTTCCAAAAATATCTAATATAATAGTGTTACAAAGTAATAAATCAAAAATTAGGATTTTCAAACTCAAGCTTTTGAAAATATTAAGTGGCGCACAGATTTTTCCAAGACATTTAATGATCTTAAAGGGAAGAAAGCTTGGTTTGGGCTCATTTTGTGCCTCATTTTCAATTTATTTGGCGCTTTGCGCATCCTTTGATTTTTGATATACTTTGTGTATCTTTTAGTTTGGCTACATTTCACATCTTTTTAGCTTTGGGCTCATTTATTACCTCTTTTTCAATTTGTTTGGCACACTGTGCATCTTTTGTAAGCTTTCTCCTCTCAAAATTGTTAAAGGATCTCAGCTGTAAAATTACCTTCCAGACATAAGAGACGCCAAAGCTAACTCTCTACATAAGGAAGTGTAATTCACAAAACAAAAACCATACATCGTATGATAAGTGTAATCACTTGGTTCAGAAAATTAAAATAATGACTCAAGACTTTGAAAATACTATTCATATGAGGTAGATTATTGTAGGAAGATAAAATAAATCTCTGTTTCAAAAACCAATTTTTTAATTTTGAAGAAGATTTTTGTCCAAAAGAAATAATACACCAGTAAAGGAGTTAGAGGAAGAGAAACAATCATCAATGTTTCTTCCCTTTAACAGATCCAGTGGAATCAATCACTACTTACCAACTTCCAAAAAAAAAAAAGGCAAAACTCTCAGTCAGAAATCCAATTTATCAGTAGTTGTGAGCAGTGATATGATTTTGAAAGAGATAAAATAGTAAACAAAAGAGATGAACTAGTAAATAAAAATAAGTAGAAAATTGCATCAAAATGAATACTCAAATCAAACTGACACCTAGGTTTAAACAGAAATCAGTAGAAAAACAAAAAAAAGGGTAATCAAATCAAAAAAATAACTAACAGTACCAGAATGAAAAATAGACAAGCCAGAAGTCAGTAGTCATCAGAATCAAGCATTTATGTCAATCACACCTAATCTGGTCCTCAAAATGCTGAATGAGTCAAAGGCTAGTGGTTTAGTAAATATGTCAGCCAGCTGATTTTCAGTTGCTACATGATATAGCTCAATGTCCCATTTCGTAATATGGTCCCTAATGAAGTGATGCCTTAAATCAATGTGTTTGGTTCTAGAATGTTGGATTAATTCTTAAAAATGCAGATGACACTAGTATTATCACACAGAATAGAAATTGTGCCCACAAGTAATCCTAAATCTAAGACTTATTACTTCAACCAAAGAATTTGGGCCACACAACTTCCTAAGGCAATGTACTCAGCCTCAGCAGTAGAAAGTGCAACTGAGTTCTATTTTTTATTGGACCAGGAGACTAAAGATTATCCTATAAATTGATAAGTTTTAGAAGTACTCTTTCTATCCACCCTACACCCTTCAAAGTCAGAATCAAAATATCCAATAATCTCAAAAGAGGTGCTGTGCCTAGGGTACCAGATTCCTAGGTTTGGGATCCCTAAAAGATATCTAAGAATTTCCTTAACAGTAGTCAGGTGGGACTCTTTAGGATCAGCCTAAAACCTAGCACAAAGACAAAAACTAAACATGATATCAGGTCGGCTAGCAGTCAGGTAAAGAAGTGATCCAATTATTCCTCTATATTTTTTCTGATCAACAGAATTTCCACTTGAATCCTTATCTAACTGAACGGAGGAGCTCATGGGAGTGTTGCTTGGCTTGGCTTTATCCATTTCATATTTCTTCAAAATGTCCTTAGTGTACTTAGATTGATTAAGAAAGGTTCCATCATCTATTTGCCTTATGCTAAACCCCAAAAAGTAAGACAATTCTCCCATCATACTCATCTTAAACTTCTTACTCATTATTTTAGAAAACTCATCACATAAATATTTATCAGAAGATCTAAAAATTATATCATCAACATAGATCTGGACAATGAGTAAATCATCTCCTACTCTCCTCAGAAAAAGGGTAGTGTCTACGCTCCCCTTAACAAACTCTCTTTCTAACAGGAATGTGCAAAGCCTCTCATACCAAGCTCTAGGTGCCTGTTTCAATCCATATAAGGCCTTTTTTAATTTGTAAACATGATTTGGATATTGGGAACTCTCAGAACATGGGGGTTGTTCTACAATAATATCCTCTTTTATTACCCCATTTAAAAAGGCACTCTTGACAAAGGCTAGTAGCACCCTAATGGCTTCCAATCTAGTTATAGGGGCAAAGGTCTCCTAAAAATCAATCCCTTCAATCTGATTATACCCCTTAGCCACCAATCTTATCTTATTCTTAACCACCACACTAGAATCATTCATTTTATTCTTAAAGACCCACTTGGTTCCCACTATACTTTGATTCTTAGGTCTTTCTACTAACTCCCAAACATCATTCCTTACAAATTGATTCAGTTCCTCTTGCATAGCTAAGATCCAAAAGTCATTAGAGAGGGCTTGATTGATGTTGGTAGGTTCAGTCATTGAGATAAAGATAGAATGGTTTACTTCCTTCCTAAGTCCATGCCTAGTTCTAACACCTTCAAAAGGGTCTCCTAAGATCAGTTCTTTAGGATGACTCGAAGAATATCTCCAATCTCTAGGCAAAGTTGTTTGAGGCTCTACCCTTTCCTCCAGATTTGTATTTTAAACTCCTTGGATACTCTCCCCTATCTCTTCTTCTTCCTCAACTCTAGTCACCTTAGGATTAGATTCATCAAACACCACATGAGTTGTCTCATCCACCACCAAGGTCCTCTTATTAAACACCCTAAAGGATTTGCCCACACTAGAATAGCCTAAGAACACTCCTTCATCAGATTTGGGGTCAAATTTTTCTAAGGATGATTTCCCATTATTCAGAATGAAAACCTTACAGCCAAAGACATGGAGGTGGGACAGGTTTAGAGTTCTACCCTTAATGATCTCATAAGGTGTTTTGTTTAGATTGGGTCTTACATTCACCCTATTCAGCACATAACAGGCAGTGTTCGCCGTTTCAGCCCAAAAGTATTTTGGAAGTGAATACTCAGAAAGCATGGCTCTGGAGGCTTCCACTAAGGTCCTGTTCTTCCTTTCAGCTATCCCATTCTGCTGAGGGGTCCTAGGAGATGAAAAATTATGACTAATCCCTTGCTCCTCATAGAAACTTCCAAACTTCACATTTTCAAACTCTCCACTATGATCACTATGAATAGTCAAGATCTCATAACCTAACTTCCTCTGAATCCAAGTGGAGAAGGACTTAAATTCATCAAATGACTCAGATTTGTGTGATAGAAATTTAATCCAAGTGATCCTTGAGTAATCATCAACAATCACAAAATCATTGACTTTCCCCCCTAAGCTGGCAGTGCTAATGGGTCCAAAGAGATCCATGTGAAGGACTTCTAAAGGTCTAGAGGTGCTAATATCCTTAATAGAGTGAAAGGAGGACTGGACTTGCTTCCCTAATTGACAGGCATCACACAGGTGGTCCTTAGTGAACTTAAGCTTGGGGACACCTCTAACTAAGTTCTTTTGGGTGACTCTTCTAAGGGTTTTCATACTAGCATGACACAATCTCCTATGCCACAACCAAGACTCATCAGTAGTAGTTTTTAAGCAAATTGAATTATCAACTTTAATGCAACTTACATCCAGCATGTATACATTGTTGATCCTTTGTCCTTGCAAAACAACTTTGTCATTTATGCTTAAAATTCCGCAAGTGGGCAGGAATTTGATGTTGTATCCTTTGTCACAAAGTTGACTAATGCTCAGCAGGTTGTGTTTCAATCCATCTACAAGCAAAACATTATCAATCATAAAATTTTTTGAATCACCAATTATACCTGGACCTACCACCCTCTTGGTGGTGTTATCTCCAAGTGTAACCTTGCCTCCAGCCCTGGCCTCCAGCAAAAGGAACTAATTTGCATCTACAGTCATGTGTCTTAAACATCCGTTGTTCAGGTACCACATGCTCTCATGAGGTCTTGTGTGAGATCGCACCTACATAATCATCAAACGTCAGATTTAGGAACCCAAACAAGTTTGGGTTCCTTCTTATGGAAGGAAGAATGTAATGCATATGTGATGTGCTATGAAACATGCAATTTGGGCCTCCACACCCAATGTGTACTACGATGAATAGTGCAAGTGTGAGAAATATGTCCTAACATGCCACAAGAAAAATATCTAACACCAGGAAAAGGGTTAAGTAATCTACGTGGGTGATAGTGCCTCTTCCTAGGTTTGTATGACACATGCTTTGATGATTTTGAAACAGATTCTTCGAAAGGTGGAGGTGCATAAAACTGTGCAAATATAGGAGGTGTTTTATTTTTCTCAAAAGTACTGATTTTTACTCTTAAAAATTCATTCTCCTTGTTAAGACTTGCAATTTCAAATTTCAATGCACCATTGCTACTCTCCACTTCACATGCCAGATTGTCTAATTCTTTGAAAGCTTTTTTTAAATCAACATGCGAGGTTTTTAGTAAATCATGTTCAATAATTAAATCAGAATGCTTCTTGTTCAGCTCATCAAATTCATCAAGTAAAGACATGTGATTGTAATCAACAGTAAAATGATCTTTAATTAAAATTTCATGCTCTTTCTGTAAGTTTAGAAATTCTAGTTTCAGGCTAGCATGAGTTTTCTTGAGCTTCCTATATGATGGATAAATTCTTTCAGACACTTCAAATAATTGATCGTAAGTAAGCTCACATACCTCTTCCTAGTCAGACTGACCAGGATGATCATCAGCCATCAGACACAAATTGGTTTCCTCCTCTTCAGCTTCAGTTTCAGAGGAGTCAAATGCAGAATCTGCCCAGAACGTCTTTTGAATCTACTTCTTATCCTTTCTGAACTTGTGTTTCTCTTCACCCTTCTTCTTGCTTGGGTGAGCTTTAAGTGTAGGACAATCAGCTTTAATGTGTCTAGGCTTCCTGTGTTCAAAACAAACAGTATCAGATGAACCCTTAAAATTTGTACTAGACTTACCCTTGTTCCACTTCTAAAAGGTCTTATGTTTCTTCCTTAGAAAGCTTTTGAATTGCCTAGTGATTAAGGCAACATTATCGCTATCAGGCCCGAAAGAATCAGTGTCAGTTTCGTTGGCCTTCAGCGCCATAGTTTTCTCCTTCTTCTTCTCACCTGCATCAAGCTGTCTTGGGTTCACCCCTTGCTCATAAGCAATGAGTGATCCAAGTAAGCTATCAATAGAGTAAGTATTCAAATCTTTAGATTCAGTGATTGCAGTTATTTTAGCATCATATGAAGAAGGCAAGTATCTAAAAATTTTGTTCACTCTTTCATAGTTTGTAAGTTCTCTTCCTAAGGCATGCAAAGAAGTGACAATTTGAGTGAACCTCATATATATTTTAGAAATAGACTCAGTAGGTTTCATGCGTAAAAAATTATAGTCATGCAGTAATATATTAAACCTAGACTGTTTGACTTCATTTGTACCTTCATAAGTGATGCACAATCTATCCCAAATTTCTTTGCCAGTCGTACAAGTAGAAACACGCATGTAATCCTCAGATTTTAAAGCACAAAAAAAATAGTTCAAACATTTGGCATTCAGTTGGGCTAAGTCACAATCATCAAAAGTCCAATCAGTAAAAGGCAGTTTAGTTTTAACATTATTAATCATTCTAAACGGTGGTTCATAGCCATCCTTAACGAGCATCCACATGCGATAATTAATTGATTGAAGAAAAGTGGACATGCGAGTTTTCCAAAAATCAAAAGGTATGTTATCAAACAATGGCGGTCGTGTAATTGAATAACCTTCAACAATATTAGGATCACCAAAGTTAGCCATTGATCAAATTCAAAAGTTTTTCAAAACTAGATTTTATGAATCCCGCTCTGATACCACTTGAAAGTTTGATAGGGATGTTAAGCCCTGATGAACTAGTCCTGAGGCTAACCAAGAGGGGGGGGGGGGTGAATTAGTTATTTAAAAATTTGAGAGCAACAGGAATAATCTTTTCGATGACTTATAGCGGAAACAAGTAAACACATAAACAAAAAGATCAACCATAGATTTCACCCAAGCAGTTAATAACAGAAAAATAAAGTGCAGAAAATAATCAGAAAGAACACACCAGATTTTATAGTGGTTCGATCAACTTGACCTACATCCACTCCCCGGAGCCTCCCCTCTGGGTATTACACTAACTCAAAGTGACTCTCCTTCTGCTCCCACAGTAAGGTGGAGAAGCCTGTAAAAAAACTCCTTTCCGTCGACACGGTGGGGCAGAGAACCTAACCTCCTTTCGCTTTCTCCTAAAGCAGGTAGAGAACCTCAGACTCCTTTCGCTTCCTCCTGAAGCAGGCAGAGAACCTGAACTCCTTTCTCTTCCTCCTGAAGCGGGCAGAGAACCCTGATCTTCTTGCTAACGATCCTCCCACAAAAAATACCAACAAGACGAGAGACGACCAATGGAGAAGATGACTCAGATCCTTACTTGAAGCAACCTTTATGAATCCCTCATAAACTCCCCCTCATAAGATCCTCTCTCTCTCCCAAACTCTCTCTCTCTCTAGGGTTTCTCTGTAAAGAAAAGTGGCAAAAGATTTTCTTGTTGGAAGAAAAAGATCTTTTATAGGAGGGCTCAAAATTTGCCCTAAATCTCAACTGGCCGGCCAATATTATCCAGGATGATCGATAGATCGTCTTATACGATTAGTTCAAATTCACCTGTTTCAGCCTAGACGATCTGACTCTTCTGGACGATCAGTGAAAAAAGTTGTTCATATCATCCCGTACGATTCTGCAATCGTCCGGGATGATTAGTATAAATTTAGGAATTTCATCCAGAAGACCGCTCTAGTCGTCCAGAGAAACTTGTGTTGGACGACCTAAAAATGACTTGATTGCCTAGGATGATACTGATCTTGTCCTGTACGATTAGTTCAAAAAGTTCCAAAAGCATCCTGATTACCGCTCTAGACGTACAGCTGAAACACACTAGATGATCATGATCATCCCGGACGATGTGATCGTATCAATTAGATATTAATTACTTTCCATAATCACCAGACTAATTTAGGCATGATTATACTGGATCATCCCGGACGATACACGTATCGTCCAGGATGATCAAATCAAATCTCTAAAAATAAAACTTGCCTAACTTGATCTGGTGACTGAGAATTTTTGATTTGAGCCTATCATCTTGTATGATGTATTGATCGTCCAGGACGATCAGCTTAATCAGACAGACTTAACTTGGTAGCCCTAATTAGGGTTTCTATTTTCACTTGATCATCCAGGACGATGTGAATATCATCCAGGATTATCTGAATAAAAATTGAACAAAAACTCTAATTCACTCAAGCTCTCCCCCTGAGTATGTGTGTGCAAGGTTACTTAGCTAGGGGATTAGTTACATTATAATTGATTTAAGAAAAGGAAAACAGTACATTTAGACACACTTGGACCCGATCTTGAGTTGGCTTGAGTTGCTTTTGATCTTTTGTACCTGAAATGGGTTAGCCAAGCAAAATAGAATACAAACATATTTTTCATCATCAAAACTGTACTTTTTGAAATCAAATTTATAACAAATATGACTTGCAAGATCGCAAAAAAAAAACTAATAAAAGCAGGCAAATCCTAATCGTAATCAACACATCAATCAATTCAATCAAATATTTAAATCAATTAAGTAAATATTCAAAATGAAAGTCCATAGGCAAGTGCCTTTTAATTATATAACCTAGGGCCTGCAGGAAAAGTAAAGTGGCCGGGCAACACTGACAACAACCCAGATTTCTAATCCTAAGACTCAAGTGACTTTGAGAATGGGTCTTCTCGTTCTTCACTTCTTTGTCTTCTTAGAACTCCTTGGATCGTCGGGTCCGAATATCCAAATGAAAAGAAACCTTCCCTTGGAAGGGGGTTATCCTTCTCTTTGGATATTTATAAGACATCCGAATATGAATTTCCAAATGAAGAGGGACTATCCCCTGAGGGATGTCACCCTTCTCTTTAAATTTTAGATTGGATTTATATCCCTTCTCAAAGTACTTTAATTACAACTCAATTCTTAAATCAAATTATATGAATCAAAATTAAAAAATCTAGACTCAATAACCTACAGGGTTATCCTAATAATCAGCTGTTAAGATTTGACATCCCAAGCAGTTAATATTTTAAGAATTTGAAATGCTCAAACCAACCACACTTAGCCATGCTCTTTTAATTTTAAAGGGGGTCTTAGTATGCTTGGCACCTGCATAAAATATGTCAATTTTAAAGCTTTATTAATTGCCCCCTTTTAATTTTAAATGCCCTGTACGAGCATGGCCACCTGCATAAGATTGAATTAGTATAAATCATCCCTAACCTAGGGGTAGATCTAACACACAATCAATCACATCACAGAGTGCAGTAAATAAATAGACAAACACAATAATTTTACTACTAGCAAACAGCTTATAGTGAAAACCACGGCACACACAAGTAGCAGAGAAGTAAACACCAGCCTAGCCTAAGACTAGAGTTGGTTGTCCTAGCAAATCATCTAAAGTGTGTGAGGTAGGCTGTGTGGCTTTGATAAGTCTTAAATAGGATCATTTGATTGAAGTTGTTTGATGTTCTAGTTGGTTGAAAGGCTTAAGGGATATTTTAATTGAAGTTTAAATCTTAATGGTTTAAATTTGATTTTAAAATTGATTTTAATTATTTGTTGGATGCCCCCTTTGTTGCACACCGAGGCCGTGAAGTTTATTTCACCTTCCTTGGGGCTAATTTAATAGCCTCGTAGGCCTGGGTTACCTAGTGGTACCCGATATAATTAAATATTTTAAGTTTAATTAAGGTTGAAAGTTAATTAAAATTTTATTAAATTTGATTGGTTGCTGGTTTTAAAATTAAATTGATATTTTCTGGAATTTTTTGATGATTTATTGAGTTTTAGAATTTTATGGATTATTTTATTCATTTAATTAAGGGGTCAAAAGTTAACTTTTTGATTAAAAGTGATTTCTAGAAAGTTAATATATTATTAAAATACTAGACCTTAAAACGATCAGTTAGACAGTAAGTACGCTAAATTGAATTTTTCTACATTTTATTATTAAGGTTTGAAGTTTTGACTTAATTTTGAACTAAATTTGACAAAAAGTTAACTTTTTCAAAATTGATTGATTTCTAGAAACTTAACATTTTTGATAAATATTAGACCTTAGGATGAGTTGAATGCCTTTGAGTTTGCTCAATTTGGAGTTCATTTGAATTAGTTATGAATTTTCAAAGTTTTGAGTATTATTTGAATTTTTAAAATTTGTTTAATTAAAGGCCTTTTAATGATTTGAATCCAAATAACCTCCAAACTCCTTGGAATCAACTCCAAAGGTCAGGAATGACCTAAGAAGAGATTCCTAAGTGTTTGAGAGAGTTTTGGAATTTTCAATCATTTTTATTAATTAATTTAATTAAATATTAAATTTCAATTAAACTTAAATTAAACTTAACTTTAAAGTCCAATGAAGGGCTTTTATTTTTTGTTGATTAAGGGTTCAATTCTGGTCAGTTTAAGGTATTATACATAATTTTTGGGTATAAATTTGATTTATTATAATTTCTGGAAGGTTTTAAGGCTTAATTAAGGTTCAATTTTGATTAAATTAATTAAGGGGCTTAATGACTTCAAAATTCAGCAAGGAATTTTCCTAAGGCTGAGAATGTCACTAAGTTCAAATAGTTTGAATTTCAAGTCAAAAGGATATGAATCCTAATTTCTATAATTATTCTAAGTTCTCTAAATGAGTCCTTAATTATTATCCTTAATAATGTCACCATATTTTATGGATTTGAATCAATGTTTACACTAACCCTTGAACTTAGCATATGCATTCAAACACAATCACAACTATTCCTAAATCTAGGAGAGCCCTAAGACTAGGTGGTGTGTGTATATCTTAAGTATACAAGTAAAGCTTAATTAATTAAAAGATAATCAATAAATAATTAACACATTAATTATTCATTAATTACCCATAACTCCACAATAATCATGTTCAAATATGCTTACCTTAGGCTTAAAATTTCAAGGGATTTCTCAAAGATTAAAGATTTAAATATATATACATATATATTTTAAAATAAATTTCAAAATGTACAAATACATATATACTTATATATGTAAATATAAGTTTTAAATTAAATAATTAAAACTATGATAAAAAAATTAATTTAAAACACTTTGAGAGGTCCTCTGGTCACTTGAAATAATTTTAAAATAAATTTTACTTTTTGAAAATATTTAATATAATATTTGATTAATTAAATATTAAAATGTTCAAATACTTTAGATTATTTAAAATAAATTAAATTTAATCTTAAATATTCTCTAGGATTTCAAAGTTATTTAAAAAAATAATAATTTTCTTAAAATTTTTAAAATTATTTAAGTTTAATTTTAATCAAATACTAATTAAATATTAAATGTTTAAGTAATTAAAAGTTTTTTAAATTAGGAATATATCTTAAATTAATTTTAACTTTAAATTAAAATATTTCAAACTAAACTTCTGATTATTAAAATATTTTAAAATAAAGTTTAAATTTTTTTTTTAAAATTAAGATAATGATTGAATATTTAAATAATTAAATAATTCAAACTATTAAAAAAAATTTTAAATATTTACAATAATCCCAATTTTTAGAATATTAAAAATATACTTTTAATTTAATCAAAGATATTTGAAAAAAAAGTTCTTTAATTAATTAATTATTTTTATTTGAAAAAAAAGTTCTTTTAAATAGTCATGTCAACGGCACAGGACAGGTGGCATCGTTTGGTTGGTCCAGAGAGTCCGCCGCAATAATTATCTGCCAGCGGTTAATCATTGCTGATTGATTAAACGACAGCGGAACCCACGCTATTTCATTAATCCGCGTCACCGTCCCGCCGCGACCGTTAGATCGCTCGCTTTTATGAACGAACGACCATGATTTCGTCAAACTGAGATTTGAATAGATGTGCGGATCGTACGGTCGGATCAAACTGCGAAAAGACCAAATCAGGACCGCTGATCATTAAATGAACGGCTGTTACCTTACACAGTTCTAAGCAGACGTAAATCGAACCCTAAAGAAAAAAAACTTTTTCTAGAGATCAGATGAATGAAAATACTTGAAATTTTAAACCTAAATTTAGATCCTGAACAGATATGATGTGGAGTTGATTTCATAGATTAAAACACACTCAATGAAAAGTTATTTAAGCTAGGGTATCTTAGGCTAGGGTTTAGGATTATACCTAATCTAATCAATGGATTTAGATGATCAAGGATGTTCTGATCTTGTAGATTGTCCACGATTAATTCATCTTCAGAAACGTTGGCCTGAGAAGCTCTCTATCGCATGCTACATGTCTTGGATGGATCCTAGCTTAAGGTGGTCGGAATCCTCTCACCGACGAGCTTTGACCACCGGATTTTGGGTTGGGAATCAAGAGGAGGTCTGGAATGCTCAAAACAAAAAAAGTTTGAGTTCTGGGAGAGCTTCTATGGAAAGAGATTAGAACTTGAATCCATCAGCCCCTCATGAGGGATTTGCCCTATTGAAGTGTCCTTTGATAGTTTGGACGGCTGGGATCATTTTGGAATGATGCTAGATGATTTCCAACTGTCCGTAGGCAGTTACCAAGCCAGAGAATCAAATGACAAGGGATTATGAGGTGTGAAGGTCCCTCTTGTCCTTGTGCACATGGGGAGGATTAGAAATTATTTGAGATTAATCCAAAGCTTAAATCTGGTTTAAAAAGGTTCTAGAAAGCCTTGATAGCTACTAGAGAGGCTTAGCATGGAATGAAATCAAATGGGTTAAGTGATTTGATTATTTGACCACTTCTAAATCAATTGAATGCTTGTGTTGACTAGTTTGACTAGTCAACATGGTTAATAATGTTGAGGTGGCAGCCAAGTAACCTCAAAGGCTGGTTTAAATGACTTGAAGGGAGTTTGAAGGATTAAATAAGTATACAAGTAAACTAATGGGTATTTGACTAAACATGTGAATTGATTTTTGGTCAAAAATCCTAAAATTTGGCTTGTATTAGACTTGAATGCAATTAAACTCTAGAATAGAGTATGATCAAAGATTTGATAGGTTTTGAATGAGTTGATTCTCTAAGAATCATTAATTTGATTCAAATGGGTCAATTCTGACTGGACTTGGGCTCAGTTGACCAGGTCAACTATTGACTGAGTCAGTAGTCCAATCAAATCTGAATCGCTAAGAGAAGTGATCATGTGAGCTTAAATGGGTTCTTGAAAACATTTCAAGCTTGATTCAAAGTAGAAAGGCTTAAAGGTTTGATATGATCAACCTAAGTTGACTTGGTCAACTAGGTTGACCCAGGACCAAGGTTTGGGCTAGACAAGTTTGATTTGATGGTTTAAGTCTGGAGGAAGTGGTTTTAGGGTTTGAATGGATCATTTGAGTCAAATGGGCCTTATGGGCCCTTAAAGGGTCTTTTGGGTCAACCCTAGTTGACTTGGTCAACTAGGTGGGTCTAGGGTCTGAAAATAGGCTCAATAGATTTGGAATGACATTTGGAGACCAATGGAGGTGGTCCCAAGATCTGGGGAGGTCATTTGGTCAAAATGACCTGTTTTGACCCTTAAAGGCCTGTTTGGTCAACCTGGTTGACTTGGTCAACTAGATTGACCCAGGGGCTAGTTTTGGATCCAACAGGTTCGGTTTGATGATTGAAACTTGCTAGAGGTGGTTGCATTTGATTTGAAACTCATTTGGTTCAAATGACCATTTACACCCTATAGGATTATTTTGGTCATTTTTGATCCTATTCAACTGAAGATCAAAATGAGTCCAACAAAATGCACTTTATTGCTCAATGGGTCATAATCAAGGGTCTGGAAGTGATTTGAGGGTTTGGAGAAGGCTCCAGGGTCAGGATCCACTAGGTGGCAGGTCTAGTGGCATAGACTATAAATATTTAAAAGTTTTATAGCATTTGGATTTCAATTCAGTTTCTAGGGTTAGAGACCTCAGAATGAGCTCAAATTTGGAGGGTTGCCTCTAGAGACATGTCACATCAGTGTGGAGCTAACAGACCTTGAATTAGAGGTTATTTGATAGGGTTTTGAAATGTTCAAAGATTTACTGAAAATGGCTTTCAGGACATTGAACTTTGGCCTTGGAATTTGATCTGGATTTCTAGTTTTGAGCTAGATTTTGAGTTTGAATGATAGGATTTGAACTACCTAAATCATTTACAATCATTTGGATGATTGTAGATGATTAGATAGGATTAAGGTCAGGTTAGAGGCTGTGGCCACTGGATATGGGTTATTTAAAGATCAAGATTGGTCAGGGGTTTGAATTAAATTATGCTCTGGATTTATTTTAGTCTTGAATGGATTGATTTAAAGTCTGAGTTGGTTTGGAGTTTGAATAGAATTGAGGTCTAGATAGATCTAAGGTCTAGGAGAATCTTAAGACCTAGATTGATCTAGAGTGTGGGTAGACCCTAGGATATAGGTAGATCTAGAATATGAGTAGATCTTAGGACTTGAAGTCTGGAAGAATCCTAAGGTCTAGGATCTAGGAGGTCTTTAGAATCTTGGAAATCCTAGGTTCTAGGGTCTAGAAGAGTCTTAAGATCTAGAATAGATTCTAAAGTCTGAATTCTAGGGAGATCCTAGATTGATTTGGGATCTAGAGTCTATGAAGAATCCTAGGGTCTAGAATAGATCATAGGATCTGGAGTCTTAGGATCTAGAGTAGATCCTAAAGTCTAAAATTTAGGAAGGTCCTAGGATTTTTGGATTCTAGAATGATCTTGAGCTCTAAAACCCAGGAAGAATCCTAGGGTCTAGAATAGATCTAAAGGCTAGATTGATCTAAGATCGGGTTTGATTTGAATCTGGATTGATCTAGGATCAGATTGATCCCAGGGTCAGGATTGATCCTAAGGATTGGAAAGATCGTAAGGTCTGGATTGGTCCTACTGACCTCATACAAAAATGATGTCAACAATCACCTATTATGGAAGCAAATAAATTAAATCAAAGTTTTAATGATGATGATAGAATTCTAATCAATACAAAATAAAATAGCTTTCATGAATTTCAACCAAGTAATTATAATAAAAAATAAAATGAGGGAAGTAGAATGCAGAAAATAGAAAATCAAAACAAACACACAAGAGATTTATAGTGGTTTGGTCAAACAATAACATACGTCCACTCCCCAGAGTCCTTCACTTTGATTATTGCACTATCACTATAGTATCTCTCCTTTTTCCTCCACATTAAGGCAAAGAAGCCCTTACACAAATCACATCCACCAAACCTAGTGCAGTAGAGAATAAAAAGCTTTGTCACCTTCTTGGTGAAGGTAGCATACCTTCAATCATTTTTCTCCCTCCTAGAGAAGGTAGAGAACCTCAATCTTCATTCTCACCATCCTAGTGATGGAAGAGAACCACAAACTTCTTTCTCACCCTCCTGGTGATGGCACAGAACCACAAACTCCTTTCTCACCCTCCTGGTGATGGCAAAGAACTATGTCCCCAAGCTGAAGAATTTCTTCTTAGAGACTCCCAAGAAACCTAGATAGACACTTAGAAGAACAAGGCAAGACACTTGCTTGGAGCCACCGTATGAACCCCTCACACTACTTCTCCCTCACACACAAGCACTCCCTTTCTTCTTCCCAATGTTCTCCTAGATCTTCTTCTCCAAGCTCCCTCTAAAGAACACTCATCAGCCAAAGACTTGAAATAAGTTAATTTGAGGAAATTAAATACAATGCCTCTCATAAAGCTCTAAAATTCAGTTATTTTGATACTGATTATAGTGTATGAACCCAGATTGTATGATACAATTTATTCAAATCACCCTGTTAGTACTGTATGAATTATATAGCACTATAAGATCAGTTTAATAATTTGTATTGATCATCAAGTATAATATGAAGAGTCATCATATATGATTATTTGAAACTAATTGGTTTTTCATCCAGTATGATTAACGATGATAAATTATTATCCTATGCAGGCATCTGGTTGTATAGTACAATTTATCCAATCGTCCAGTACAATTTGTTAAAACAAGTTAGTTTTTTGTCTGGTGTAATCGACGATGATAAATTATCATCCCATGTAGGGATCTGGTCATATAGTATAATTTCCCGAATCAGCTAGTACGATATGAATGGAAAAATTAATGAAACTTATTTCCCTAATTATAGGATTAATTTAGGCAAGAATTAATTACAACATATAGTATGATACCTATCAAACAATATGATTAGTATAAAATTTGAATTTTAAAATATTGCCAAAATTATGATTGGCAGATAGGATCTTGATTTCAACTAATTATACTGTACGATATGAATCGTATAATATGATTAGTTCAAGTTATATTAATTATCATAATTAGTCATTTTAATGATTTTTTGATTAATTGATCATACAGTATGATATGGATCATACATTCAATTAGTTCAAAAAATTTAACTTCTGATTTTGTCACTAACTCACTCCCTTGAGTGTGTGTGAGTGTGCATGGTCACCAAGCTTAGTATCCACCAAATATATAATTGACTCAAGAAATGTAGAAATAATAAAAGTAAAGATTACATACTCTTCTAGACACTTTGACCCTATTCTACCCAATGTTGAGCTAAACAATTTTGCACTGTGTATAGTGGACCTGAAATATCAGTGCACAAGAAAAAGAAGATATGAAATAATGACATTTACCAGGAGATAGCATAGTAATGAATCAAATAATATTTTTTATCATAAAAATCATAGTTATTTGGTCTATATTTGTAATAATCTCCCCCTTTTTGATGATGGCAAATATTGTTGGTTTTGATTACAAGTAAAAATTTTACTATATCCTAAGCTCCCCCTTACTAGATGAATATTTAAAAATAAAGAGAGTTTTTTATTTAATTTAAAAAGAGAAAATAAAATGAATAGATAACTTAATACAAGAAGAAAAAAAATTAAGCAATAGATAAAAAATAGATTAGGCATAACTAAACAAGAAATACTAATGAAGTACAAGCAACCAACAATAGTCTGCTCCCACTTTTGACATCACAAAAAGGAAGAAAGGACTAAACAAAAACACCAAAATAAATAGATATCACAAAATAAAGGCATAATAAAATACAAACACAAGCACTAACATAGAACAAATTAAAAGTATGAAGAGTCCTGATTAGGTGGAGGTGGTGGTTAGAAGAATCGGTGAATGGAAAAAAGCTGCCCTCCAAGCCAAGCCATGTCATTTTCATACTGTTAGTGCTACTATGCTACATAGTTGTCAAAGCAAGCTATATCATTTTCATGGTACTATTACTACTCTATTATATATGTGTCAAAATGAGCCTCCTATTGGTCAAACCTTTGAACCAACACATCATATTGAGATTACTGGTGGACAGGTGCTGATGCTAAAACTGGTGCTGGGCCTCCTAATGCTTCCTTTAGCTTGAGGTCCACATAGTGAACATTATGATAGTGAGCACTATAAAGGATGTAGAAGGAGCTATTTGAATAAAAAATTGGGAGATGATCTGGTGGTGCAGGAAATTAGAAGTTGTATTTGGATTCAAGGACGAGGGAAATTAAGTGACAAGGCAAATTTTGACTTTCTTTTATGTCTAGGATCTTGAATGCATGTTAGATTCTCAAGATATTGAATAATTGAATCAGCTACATTGAAAACAATCTTAGCAATTATGAAATAGGTGGTTAAGGATAAAAGAGGTGTGATATTGATTCGATCCTCAACTTTTGGAATTATTGAGTTGCAAAGCATATGCTGAATAATCCTAGCATCTTGTACTAATGTATTGATGTAGGGAATGTGGTATGTGATAGTTGATTCCCTAAGGGTAATGTTTGTAGGGGTCCAGTCATAGTTAGTGTTAGACGCTATAAGGTGAAGTTTTTATCCAGTAATAGATAGGTGTAAGAATTTGTCAAAGTATTGGTAGGTAATTTCAAGAGGTCTCCTATTGATGTAGGATTGGAGGGAAGTACCCTCATTATTGATTTAAAGGCTTGCAAAGAATTTAAAAATGAGTTCATAATTGAATGGGTAGGCAAGAGTGGGAATGAACTGAAGGGTGGAGTGAGTGAAGAGAGAGAGAGAGAGAGAGAGAGAGAGAGAGAGAGAGAGAGAGAGAGAGAGATAGAGAGAGTACCTGGAAGTTTAGAACTTTCTGATTTATAAATTTGGACAGTGTGATTCTGACAGATTTGTAACAATGGTAAGCCTCTTCATCTGTTGCTCCAGCGAAGCGAGGATCTATGGGTCATCAGGAGGAACTTCCGATGAGAGCTCTTGAATGCTTTCCAACGATCATTGTAAGAATTGAGATCTTAGGGAGGAAGAAGAAAAAAAAATTATTCCCTCCCTTTAAATAGAAATCAGACATATCGTACAGTATGATAGGGTATCATACAATATGATCGAGTGCATTCAATTCATCCAGTCTATTTAGTCAACAAGGCAGTCTTATCATACAGTACTGATCATCCTGTATGATTAAGTGATGATGTCTGTCCTGAGGCGACAGTCTGGATGATTACTAACTAGTTAAATCCTCCTATATAAATAGGTGTTTGTATAGTACAATATAGTATTAAATATCATACAGACCGAATTACGTTTGTCCAACATCCAGTACTATGCATATGGTATAGTTCAAAAAAGGTTTTTATATAGTACGATTACCAATAATTGATCAAACAAAATTTTAGATGTGTTGTGAGTAGTGATGTGATACTTTGTGCATATCATATAGTATGATGTGATATCATGCAATACAATGTGAATAATTTTTAAGTGGTGTGATTAGGAAAACTTCATAAGAAGAAGAGAAACATAAAAACCACACATAAAATAGACCAGAAATATAAAAATAAAACACAAATAATCATATATTAAATTCAAGAGTGAACATATAAAAATATATATTTTTTAAATTTCCAAATCATCCTGATTCAAGCATGAATATGCATGATACCTTGTATAGTCCTCAAGGTGCTAAAAGTTTCAAAAGTTAAGGGTTTTGTAAGGATATATGCCAATTGATAGCTACATGATGTAGCTCTATATCCCCCTTAGTTACAAGGTCTCTAATGAAATGATCCTAATGTCTATGTGTTTGGTCCTGGAATATTGGATAGGATTCTTCGATATGCAAATGGCACTAGTGTTATCACACATGACAGGAATGGTGCCTACAAGTAGTCAAAGATCTAAGATTTGTTGCTTTAACCATAGGACTTGTGCAACACAACTCCCTACAGATATGTATTCTGCTTCAGTAGTAGATAGGGCTACAAAATTTTATTTTTTATTGGACAAGAAGACTAAAGATTATCCTATAAATTTGCATGTTTCATAAGTACTTTTCTTATCATCTCTATAACCTATAAAGTCTAAATCAGGATATCCTATGATTTTGAAAGAGCTGTTATGTCTAGGATACTAGAGTCCTAAGTTTTGGGTTCCTAGAAATTATCTAAGAATTCTCTTAACAGTAATCAGATAAGATTCTTTTGGATCTGTCAGAAATTTAGCACAAAGACATACACTAAATATTATATCATTTCTACTAGCACTCAAATAAAGAAGTGATCCAATTATCCCTTTATATTTCTTCAATATACAAATGGCTTTAGTGTTATCACATATTATAGGAATGGTACCTACAGGTAGTCAAAGATATATGATTTGTTACTTTAACTATTGGACTTGTGCAACACAACTCCCAACAAATATGTATTCTGCTTCAGCAGTAGATAGGGATACATAATTTTATTTTTTGCTTGACAAGGAGACTAAAGATTGTCCTATAAATTAAAAAGTTTCAAAAGTACTTTTCCTATCAACTCTACAAATTGAAAAGTCTGAATTAGGATATCCTATGATTTTGGAGGTGCTATGTCTAGGATACTAGATTCCTAAGTATTCAATTCCTAGAAGATATCTAATAATTCCCTTAACAACAATCAGATGAGATTCTTTTGGATCAGCCAAAAATCAAGTATAGAGACATACACTAAATATTATATCAAGTCTACTGGATTTCAAATAGAGAAGTGATCCAATTATCCCTCTATATTTCTTCTGATTAACTATTTTTTCATTTGGGCCCTTCTCTAAATGAATAGTAGAGCTCATGGGAGTATTTATTGCCTAAGCATTATCCATTTCATATTTCTTAAGGATATCCTTAATATATTTTGATTGACTAAGGAAGGTTTCATCATCCCTCTTCTTCACACTAAATCCAAGAAAATAGTTTAGCTCTCATATCATGCTCATCTCAAACTCTTTACTCATTATTTTTGAACATTCATCACATAGAATTTTATTTGTGGATCGAAATAATATATCATCGACATAAATTTAAAAAATGAGTAGATTTTCTCCTATTTCTTATGAAATAACAAAGGCTCCTATCTAGAAGAAATGTTCTCAGCCTCTCATACCAGGCTCTAGGAGCTTATTTTATTCCATATGTTTCCCTTTTTAACTTAAACATATGATTGGGAAATTGAGGATTTCCAAAATTGGGGGGTTGCTCAACATATACATCTTCTTTAATTACCCCATTCAGAAATGCACTCTTATCACCCATTTGATACAACTTAAATCTTCAAAAGTAGGCAAAGGATAGTAGCACCATAATGGCCTTTAGTCTAGCTACAAGGTCAAATGTTTCCTCCAAATCTATACCTTTAATCTAATTGTATCCCTTTGCTAATAATCTGGCCTTATTCCTCACTACTATTCCAGAGTCATTCATTTTATTTTTGAGAACCCACTTTGTTCCAACAACAATCTAGTACTTTGGTCTTTGACTAGTTTCCATACATCATTTCTAATGAATTGGTTTAGCTCTTATTAAATTATGAGGATCCAGAATTCATTGGCTAGGGGTTGATCTATGTTGGTGGGTTCTATCATGGAAATAAATGCAGAATGACTAACCTTCTTCCTAATTTCATGCTTAGTTCTAATACCTTCATATGGTTATCCTAAATTCAGTTCTTTATAATTACTAGATGAGTATCTCCATTCTTTAGGTAGGGGTTCCTGAGGTTCTACTTTATGTCCTAGGTTAATAACTTTTACTCCTTGGATCACCTCTACTTCTTCTTCTACTGGTCTAAATATAGAGGTCCTATCTGATTTGTCAAACACTACATGAGTAGACTCTTATAATACTAAGGTCATCTTATTGAAAATTCTTTAGGCCTTGCCTAATGATGAATAACTGTTGACCTCATTTCTATATGAGGTCACTATGACCCACTTGGGTTTCTTTCAGGTGACCTAAAGATTGGTAGGTTTCCACTTGCCAATCTTATAGGTCCCAGTCAAAATCCAATCTAATCCTGTTTAAATCCAATTCTACTCTTCAATTCAATCTTCCTACTTTTAATAAACTTGTAATCAACCTTCAAGTTATATCTAATCAATCTCAATCATTTATTTAATTTTCATTGATGTGGATACTTCAAACCCAACCATTCAGGTCGAAAATCCAATCCAAATTATAGACTCCAAACCAAATTCTTGGGTTAAGGACCTAGGTCTTAAAAGCCTTTTTGGATGATTTTTCTGCCACCTTGAAACCTAAACAAATGACCTCTAATTTAGATTCTATCAATTTCATATTGATTAGACATGTCTCTAAGTTTTAATCACAAAATTTGAGCTCAATATGAGGCTTCTTGCCATTGAAACAAATTGATTTCAAAAGGCTACAAAACCTTCAAATATTTATAGCCTATGCCACTAGACATGCCATTTAGTGGAATTTGACCTTGGTACTCTCCCCAAAGCTTTTAACCACATCCATGACCTCTATCTTGACCTGTTAATCAGTAATCCTCAGTTTGTTAGATCGAGTTTGACCCATAGTTGACTGAAGGTCAAGATGACTAAAATGCCCTTTAAGGACATTTTTGGCCTTTTCCCAAAGTTCAACATGCCTAGCCATATCAAAACTCAAGACCTATTTCAATGGATCCAAAATATCATTATGAACACATTGGAGCCAAACCCACCCTTTGGTTTGACCTAGTTGACCAAGTCAACAATGGTTGGCCAAAGTGGCCTTTAAGGGTTTAAACATGCATTTCAAACCAAATGAACTCCTCTTAATGTGAACCACTTCCATTGAGTTCATATGATCAATTTAAACTCAATGGAAACAACCCTTGACCATAGGTCAACTTGGTTAACCAAGTCAACTATGTTTGATTCGATCTCCCATACACCTTTAACATTTTCAAATGCTTTCACTAAGGCCTTACAAAGCAATTTTAATCCCTTAGGATGATCCATTAGATCCCTAGGGGTGACCTCTTAGATGCCCAAAACTTGGGTCCACTTAGGTTATCCATTTAGCTTGACCCAAATGTTCAAAGAGGGTTTAGCCTATCCCATGTCCAATTTAACCCATGAATGGGTTCACTATAACTCAACCTACCTCCCAAACCAAAGAAATCTACAGGCTTAACCTAGATTGAGCCCAAATTGACCCAAAAAATATAGGTTTGGGTCAACCTGAGCCACCTCCAACATTTGGGCTACCTTCTACGCAATTGAACCCATGGTCCAGCTCATCTGATCCCTAGCGGCCTTTCCAGCTCTACGTGACCCAACCCCTAGCCGGCGGTGGTTAGAATGAATGAAAAACAAATTTTGGTTGTCCCCCCAAAGGCTTTCAGAGCCTAGATTCACTCATCTTAAACTCATGAGGCTCTATGATGATGTCCCCTCCCACGTGGAACCCATCCAGCAGTCCACTAGTACCATCAGAGCCGTCTATGGCTATGGGGATGTTCTGAATATGGAAACTCCAACCATTTTGATTTATTTGCTTCCAAGTATTCAAAATTCATCCACAGAGCTCTCTGAGCATTCCATTTCAATTCCTCAACTCCCCAGCTTGTTCCAGCCATCCGTTTGAGCAAGCTCCAGCAAAATTCATCTGCCCTCCACCCGAAGTTGAACCTTCAGCCATTCTCTAGTTCCAATATCTAAAGGAGAGTTGATTGCCCTTATCCCCTAAAGCTTCCTATAAGAGAAGCTCATTCGTTGAGGACTTCTCTATAGTGAGAATCCTGTCCTGACCTCCCTAGGTAGCCAAGTTAGTCAAGTGTGAAAGGAACTTTCAATCCAATGAAATCCCACATTGGATCGAAAGTCCCTACTATCCTAATCCTCTACATGAAATTTTGTGGAAGTTCCCCAGCGGGATTGCTCGGATCACGCCAGAGAAGGCTTATGATTACGGACGCCTGCAAGAGATTGAACATGAAATCCTTACCATTGATCATAATTAACGAATCAAATTAAATCCCATAGTCTCGGAGGCCTTTTAATCCTAGTTGTTTGATTCTCCATTAGATGGATATGGTTAATCCCTCATTTATACAGTTAGCACTAATGATTGTTCACTCAATTGAATTGCACCGCGTGTAAAGTGCTCTGCCGATTATGTAATTTTGAGATCTAAAAAATCAAAAAATTGCATGAAACTTCAAAAGTTCATATCTCCCTCTACACTTGACCAAATTAGGAGCTCTTAGGCTCATTGTAAAGATCTTAGGGAGAAATTTGAAAGGTTGTGGTCTCAAGCCATAATTATTTCTATGTTAATGTCAATTTAAATTTGAATGTTTATGATACTATTGCATTTATGTGTCCAATTGGTGTTCCCATGGCTTGAGATTTTAGGGAAATGAATTTGGGCATGTCTCCAACATATCCATAATTTTTCTCCTCTGTTTGATTGGATTAAGGGCATCTTTGAGTTAATTCGGGATTAGTGGTCATAGTTTAGCCCATAATTTGAAATTAGCCTTATGATTTATCCAATGGGAATTAGGAATTGATTGTTTCTGTGTTAGATATGTTTAGTCCAGAGAGTTTAGAGCCACTGGTTTCGTCCCCAACCAAGCCTAGGATAGTGACTTAGGAATTTTTTAAGGTAACTTAGAGGTTGTCATAAGTGGCTTGGTTAACCACCTTAGAGAGTTCCACTTGGGCCCAAATTTAGAAGGATTGGACCTTGAGATCAGGTGATCTTATGGTTCAAGTTTCACAGGACATGGAGTCCATTTGGCCCACTAAATAGGGAACCCAAAATCCCCTCCTAGAATTGACCCTTTTCCTTAATTAAATCATAATTAATTCAAATAAAATCATAAAAATTCATTTAATACACTAAAGTAGTCCTAATTCAACCCTTAATTTAGCAAAATTAAAAAAATCTTTAATTAGATCTTTAATTTACCCCTAATTAAATTTGTAATGAAAACCACTATTTAATTAAATTAAATATTTAAAATATTTAAAAATTCCAAATTAACTCCTAATAAGTTGGGATTATCCCCTTAGGTCATTTCTAACCTTAGGGGATGATTTCAAGGGATTTTGGTTTGATTTGGATCAAAACCCCCAAAACCCCTTAATTAGGCAATTTTAGAAAATAAAAAAATGTCCTAAATTTGGAAAATAAAAAATAATTCTAGAAAAATCCAATTTAATCAAACCTAAAGCCATTCAAATAAAATTAAAATCTGGTAATTTCTAAAAATATCAAAACTCCAAAATTAAGTCAAAGTCAAAAAAGTTAACTTTTCGATCAAGTATAGTATAAAACTAGTTCAAAATGTCGAACGTTCATATCTTAATGTAGAAAGTTCCGAATTGAGCAATATAAGAGTTTAATTACTCACCTTAAGGTCTAATATTTAAGAAAAATATTAAAAATAACAAAAATCACTTTTATTTTAAAAGTTAACTTTTGGCTTCTTAATTAATATAATTAAATAATTCCAAAATTTCAATAATTAACTTGAAATTCAATTAAACTCTAATTTAATCATTACTAGTGATTAATTAATTGATTAAAATTTATCAACCCCTAATCCTCAACCAGTTAAATTAACTTAATTGACACTAGTTAGTTCTGGGTAACCCGGGCCTACGAGGTTATTAGCTTTTTTTTTTTTTGAAGGAATGCAAATTGCATTAAAAGCCTAGTATAAAACTAAAAAGGAAATAAAACTACTAATTCCCAATCCAAGCAAAGGAGTAGAAACCTTATTGAAAAAAAATTTTGGCAGAATGTAACTGTTATAATGAAACTGAGATCCACTATTTCTTAATTTAAACCAACTAGGGTGATGAGGACACCAAATATAAAATAACCTGAAAGGTTGGTTAGTATCCCAGAGTTCCCAGATTGATAAAAAATAAAGAATAGTAGGAATCTCAAATATCATTACACTAATTTCTTTGTGCAAATAAAAAAACCCAGGAAAAAAAATAACTCCCTAAAATAACTCCAGAACCCACAAACCCCATAAACTTCAGGCATACATCAAACAACCCTTGATAATCTGATAACAAACCATTAACCTCCATAGCCTTAGAAAGACTAGCTTCCATAGAAGAACCAATCACAACCATCCAAACAGTAGCAGCAACCGTGACATCCATACTATAATCCGCCTGAAAGAAAACATCTTCTTTAACCATTAGCTTTTACTTAAGAGAATTCCATCTCTTCCCATCACTAGATCCATAAGGAAGACACAAAGATTCTTCCACGGAATCACCATACAAATGCAGCCCAAAAATTGCACCAGCGCCGGCTTTTAATAAAGAAATTGCAAGAAAAAAAACTTCTTCAACCTCAAATTCATATGAATACTTCCTTCGAACAACAGAAGAAGCAATGATACAAATCTTCCACTTGAAAATATCATAATCTCTAAGAATATTTAGAAAACCATGCAAACTATTCCAAATTCCAAAAAGAAGAACATTTAGGATTAAGCTTACATCCTGAATTCCATTCCTCTGATTCTTAATATCATTCCTAGAAGTAAAAAAGATGATCAACACCAGATTTAAAGAAAGGTAAAAATCACCTCTGAAATCTAAATACCGATCCACCATTGCCTCTTGTAATGAAAGCCACATCAATCGGTAAAGAATATCCTCCAACCTCCACTTTGGATTCAAATTTCCACCCAAATCCTTCAAGAATAAAATAGATCTAACACAAGATGCATATCCATACAAAAATGACAGATGTTTTCACCAAGTAAAGCTCTATCCACATCAACCTAAGGAACGTCGATATACCAGAATCCTCTTTATCCAAGAACACAACAGATCTTAACACAATAGAAAAAACAAACCAAAAATCTGCATAAGCTACCCTAGGTTTACGTAGAGCTTTTGAATAAGAGAGATATACCCAACTCGCATTCCGATTCATTTTGCCGATAAAAAAGTCTTCAACCAAAGCCGGAAAGAATTTGATTCTGAAAAATACCCTCACCAAGGACCTCCGTCGGCCACACTGGGCTGATGGAGAACCATCGATTGCTGAAGTTCTGCCGAAATACGCTAGAATTGCCTTCTCCGCTCCCTTCTCTACACTCTCTCTTAGGTAATTCTAGATTTATGAGGTTATTAGCTTAGCCCATAGGAAGGTGAAATAAACTTCACAGCTCCGGTGAGTAACAAAGGTTGTAATAATTTAACCATTAAAATATACCTAAATTAAGCTTTAACACATTAATATTTAAACCCAAATATAAATTTCCCTTTTGACCTTTAATAAACTCGAACACTAGATAACTTCAACAAATTGCGTAGTTTAGGACATACCCAAGCCACACAGCTTACCATACACACCTTAGATGGTTGGCTAGGACAACCAACTCTAGATCTAGGCTAGGCTGGTGTTAACTTTTTGCTGCTGTGTGTTGGGTTTCTGAGGTTTCACTATATACTGTGATTGAAAATTGATTGATGTGATTATTTACTTATTTTAACAGCAATCTATGAATTTATGTGATAGGAAGTAGATTACCATTAGGTTAGGAGTGATTTGGTTGCTCACTATGTTTTCTACAGGTGGCCACGCTCATGGAGGGTAATAAAAAGGGCTAAATTGATAATAAATATTAATGCTACATGTGCTTCTATTGCTTAGCCCCAAATAAATAGAAGTGTGGCTAAGTGTGACTTAATTTTTTATACTATGCATATATATATATATATAAACTGCTTGGGATTTATTTAATTTCAAATATTTAGGATAACCTTGTACGAGAGTCTAAAATTTTTTATTTCTAATATTGATATAATTTATTTAAAGTATTGAGTTGTGAAAGTTAGCCTTTTAGTTGGGATATAGATATCTAAAATTGTATTCCAAAGAGAAAATGAGACCCCTTAGGGGGATAGTCCTTTTCTATTTAGAAGCCCAAATTTGGATAATTTTAGTACCCAAAGTGCGAAGAATAACCTCACCTTTGGGGGGGGGGGGAGTTTTCTTTTTCATTTGGGTATCCAGGCATGACGAATCCAAAGAGCCCAAAGAGTTGAAGATAAAGAGTGTCCCACTCAAAGTAAACTTACATCAATCCTAGGATTTGAATTTAGGTTTATTGTCAGTGGTGCCTGACCACTTTTAATTTATGCAAATTTTGGGTTATAATAAATGGGCATTTTGCCTATGGACATTTTTTTATGAATTAATTTGATTAATTGATGTGTTTGATTTATTTTGATTGTGATTTGGGGTGCTTATTTTTCTTAGTTTTTTTGGTGATTGCATGTCTTTTTTATTTTAGCTTGGATACGTAGAGGCTCGTGAGGATACGTTAAATCTATTTTTACTTAAATTTAAATAAAAAACATTAAGATAATATAGAAACTCTAACGATCTAAGAAGTAAGCTTAGAATTGTCGGGAGTCAGCATAAGTATATTATTGACTTTCTCTCCCTTGTTAAGCACATCTTCACCTGTGGGTGCTGGCAAACCACCTGGCCTTTTAGGGTGCAGATCTATCTAGTAGATGTTATGTAATCTCTAGGGAAAAAAACTTTTAAGCCTTTTTCAAAAATAGCTTCATATATATTTTATGTATTTAATTGAGCCGGGTATCATACATTACATTAGAAACTGATTAAATGAGTCTAAAATTTTAATTGCACTTTCTTCAAGCACTTTCACCCTACATAAGTTAAGAGACCAATTAAGATTTGCACTAAACATTGGTCCCAATTCTCAAAAACTTTAATAATAATGGCCCTACCGCTATTTCATAAAAATGATTGGACTCATAGATTTTAATTGACTAGTTAGTTAGTTGGCTACCTAATCCAGGCTGGGGTAAGTCCAAGTTTTGTATTACATTTGCTAGGTTCAAACTACTGTGGTCTAGTGTCCAATTTAGATTTAGGATCTAGGATATATTCTGAATCATAAGACCCCAACCTCTAGGAATATAATCCTGAACATCTAATAAATTATTCAACTCAAATTAAATATTTTCTCAATCTAAAACTTAAAGCCCAATAATTATATTAGGTTAAAAAACTTCTGAATTATTTCAAAATCTCAAAGTGTCTCCTACCTCTCCTCTATTGACTCCAGAAATTACTGTTCAAAATTTGATCCAATCCCTATTAAAACTCTAAATCCCCTCCTTTGATATCTCTCCCAGAAAATCTCTAAACAGAATTTTTGCTGTTATTTTAATCGAGAGTTTTCATGGGAGACTCTGATTTTCTATGTTGTAATTAAGTACGAGGGCTTGCACTCGTAGGAGATTTTGAACCCACTTTAATTTATAAAAACTCAATTAATATTTCTTTTAGAAAATTAAACATATAATGATTGTTATAGTCATATTCAAATAATTGCTAACAGATGATATATTCTCTCTTCGGGGAGATATATCATGTGCTAACATAAATTTGAATATGAAATTAATGATCACTCATCTTGATTATGAAGTCATATATTTTACTGAACTTAATTTTGAAACTCTGGGGTCATATATGGTTCTTCCTTATATCAGGCTATGATATGTAGGAGAAAATCTTTAATTCTGAGTCTGAACCCACTAAGGGATTTTATCTCTGCCTTCTAAGATGGTATATTATCTCTAATGGTAGGTTCAATTTTAGATTTGAGGTTCAAATTTAATTCCCAATTTTTCTAAAGAAATTTAATTTAGATTTATTTTGCACCTTGCAGAGCAAATCACCTCTTCAACAATAAACAATAACCTAAGAAGACTCTTTCATCAGATTTGTGATTTAATTTTCGTAAGGGAGATTTTCCATTGATTAGGATAAAACATCTACACCCAAAGACATGTAAGTGAGAAAGGTTGGGTGTCCTATCCTTAATGAGTTCTTAGGGTATCTTATTTAGTTTAGATCTCACTTTCACCCTATTCAAAATATAACAAGTAGTATTTACTGCTTCTTCCTTGAAGTATCTAGGGAGAGAATATTCGGCTAGCATAGCCCTAACAACTTTTACCAAAGTTAAATTTTTTCTTTCAGCTATTTCATTCTACTAAGGGGTCCTAGGGGCAAAAAAGTTAAGTTCTATCCCCATCTGCTTACAAAAAGATTTAAATTTCTCATTTTCAAACTCTCCACCATGATCACAATGAATGGTTGATATTCCACATCAAAATTTTCATTGTATCAAGGTGGAGAAGGTTCTAAACTCCTCAAATGATTCAATTTTTTGTGCTAGGAATCTAATCCAAATGAATGTAGAATAGTCATCAATAATTATAAATCCTTATAACTTCCCTCCTAGGCTTGCTGTACTAATGGGTCCAAATAGGTCCATATGGAGAATTTCTAGTGGCCATAGGTATTGATGTCCTTAATTGAATGGAATGATGACTTAATCTATTTTTCTAATTGACAAGCATCACATAGGTGGTCTTTAGTGAAATCTAACTTGGGTATGCCCTAACTAGGTCTTTTATGTATATTCCTAAGAATTTTCATGCTTGCATGACATAGCCTTTTGTGCCATATCCAGGATTCATCAATTATAATTTTCAAACATAGGGAATTAGTATATTCAATACAGTTCAAATCAAGTAAATAAATATTCACCCTTTTTTTCTTCTAAGGCTAATTTTCCATTTAAGTTAATCAGACATGAAAGTGTTTGCTATCATTAAAATCACAGTCATTGAAATTAGATTTGAAACAATCTCCCTCTTTTTATGATGACAAACATTTGTTAGTAATTTAAAATTTAGTAAATAAATAAGGTGAATAATACTAGAGCACTGAACTGACCCATAACACAAACTAGAACACAAACTATTACTCCCCCTTTTGACATCTCAAAAAGGGAACATAACATACAGAAACATAAAAAATAGTACAAACCCTAACACAAGAAAAACATCAAAAGGATGAAATCTAGAAACATCAAAGTTTTTTTTTTGTTGATCAGCTCCAGTAAATCAGAATTTTTTCTTGAGTTTTAATTCAAAAGCTAATAAGAAGAAAATCGACGATGTTGAAATACAAAAAAGTCAGAAAATCAATTTTCGTAACTCCTATCTTGGACACCTTACAGGTTCAAATTCCTTTCAAACAAAAGTTTAATTCAGAAGAGAAGAAATTAGATTTGAAAAGAAATCTTTTCATGCCTCGTTCCAGAAAAATATCTGATAAAATAGTATTACAAAGTAAGGAATCAGAAATCATGATTTTTTATCTCAAGCTTTTAAAAATATTAAGTGGAGCATGAATTTTTCTAAGGTATTTAAAGATCTGAAAGGGAAGAAAGCTTATTTCTTTATGGGCTCATTTTGTGCCTCTTTTTCAATTTGTTTGGCACACTTTGCGCATCTTTTGATTTTTGAAACACTTTGTGTATCTTTTCAATTTTTGGTGTCATTGTGCATCTTTTTATTTTTGGCCCATTTTGTGGCTCTCTTTATTTCTTTTGCAAGCTTGCTTTCTTTCATAATCGTTAAAGAATCTCAGCTGTGAATTTACTTTCCAAACATAAGATAAGACAAAACTCACTCTCTACAATAAGGAAGAGTAATTCACAAAACAAAACCATACTACATATGATAAGTGCAATCACCAGAATAAAAAAAACATATCAATGATTCAAAACTTTGAAAATACTATTTATATGAGGTAGATTACTGTAGGAAGATAAAATAGATCTCTAATTCAAAAACCAACTTTTTAATTAGGAAGAAGATTTTTATCCAAAAGAGACAATACACCATTAAAGGAGTTAGAGAAAGAGAAATAATCATCAACGTTTCTTCCATTTAATAGATTCAGAGGAGTCAATCAGTGCTTACAAGCTTCCAAACAAAAATAAGGCAAAACTCTCAGTTAGAAAACTAGTTTATCAGCAGTAATGAGCAGTGATCTAATTTAGAAGTGAGTAAATAGTAAATAAAAAATAAGAAAGAAGAAAAATAGATATGTAAAAATTAGTAAATGAAAATCAACAGGAAATAATCAAATCTGATAAGCAAATCAAACAACGAAAATCAACAAGAAAAGAAAATTTCTAAAGTGAAATAGACAATCAAATCAAATAAAAACTAAAAGCAAAATGAAAAATAGAAACATCAGAAATCAGTAATCATCAGATTCATGCATTTATGTCAAACACACCCAATATGGTCCTCAAAATTCTGAATTAGTCAAAGGCCAGTGGTTTAGTAAAGATGTCAGCTAGTTAATTTTCAGTTGCTACATGATGTAGCTTAATGTCCTCTTTTGTAACATGGTCCCTAATGAAGTGGTGCCTTATATCAATGTGTTTGGTTCTTGAATGTTGGATAGGATTCTTAGAGATGCAGATGGCATTAGTGTTATCACATAGAACTAAAATTGTGCCAACAGGTAATCCTAGATCCAGAACTTGTTGCTTAAACTAAAGGACTTGGGCCACAACTTTCTAAGGTAATATACTCAGCTTCAGCTGTGGAAAGTTCCACAGAATTTTTTTTTCTACTGGACCAGGAGACTAAAGACTGTCTTATGAATTGGCAAGTTCCTAAAGTGCTCTTTTTTTCCACCATACACCCTTCAAAATCAGAATCAGAATATCCAATAATCTCAAAAGAAGTGTTGTACCTAGGATACAAGATTTTTAAGGTTGGGGTCCCTAAAAGATATCTGAGGATTCTCTTAACTACAGTCAGGTGGGATTCCTTAGGATCATCTTGAAACCTAGCACAAAGACAAACACTAAACATGATATCAAGTCAGCTAGCAGTCAGGTAAAGCAATGATCCAATTATTCCTCTAAACTTTTTCTGATCAACAAATTTTCCATTTGAATCCTTATCTAACTAGACACTAGAACTCATGGGAGTGTTTATTGGCTTGGCTTTATCCATTTCATATATTCTTCAAGATGTCCTTAATATACTTTGATTGATTGATAAATGTTCCATCATCCATTTTCCTTATGCTAAATCCCAAAAAGTAGGACAATTCTCCCATCATACTCATCTCAAACTCCTTACTCATTATTTCAGAAAAATCATCACATAAGTTTTTATCAGAAGATCCAAAAAGTATATCATCAACATAGATCTGGACAATGAGTAAATTATCACCTACCTTCCTCAAAAAAAGGGTGGTGTCTATGCTCCCCTTAATAAACTCTCTTTCTAAAAGGAATATGCTAAGCCTCTCATACCAAGCTCTGGGTGCTTATTTCAATCCATATAAGACCTTTCTTAATTTAAAAACATGATTTGGATATTGAGAACTCTTAAAACCTGGGAGTTGCTCTACAAAGACATCTTCCTTTATTACCCCATTCAAAAAGGAACTCTTGACATCCATTTGAAAAAGCTTAAATCCCTTATAATAGGGAAAGGCTAGTAGCACTCTTATGGCTTCCAATCTAAGTACAGGGGTAAAGGTCTCCTCAAAATTAATCCCTTCTATTTGATTGTACCTCTTAGACACCAATCTTGCCTTATTCCTAACCACCACACCAGAGTCATTCATCTTATTCTTAAAGACCTATTTGGTTCCCATAACACTTTGATTCTTAGGTCTTTCTACTAACTCTAAAACATCATTCCTTACAAATTGGTTCAATTCCTCTTGTATAGCTAAGATCCAAAATTCATCAGAAAGGGCTTGATTGATATTGGTGGATTCAGTCATTGAGATAAAGGTAGAATGGTTTACTTCCTTCCTAAGTCCATGCCTAGTTCTAACACTTTCAGAAGGGTCTCCTAAGATCAGTTCTTTAGGATGAGTCGAAGAATATCTCTAATCTCTAGGCAAAGTATTTTGAGGTTCTACCCTTTCCTCCAGATTTGTATTTTCACCTCTTTGGGTAATCTCTCCAACATCTTCTTATTCCTCAACTCTAGTCTCCTTGGGATCAGATTCATTAAACCCCACATAAGTAGTCTCCTCCACCACCAAAGTCCTCTTATTAAACACCCTAAAGGATTTCCCTACACTAGAATAGCCTAAGAACACTCCTTCATCAGATTTGGGGTCAAATTTTCCTAAGGATGATTTCCTATTATTTAGAATGAAAACCTTACAGCCAAAGACATGGAGGTGGGACAGGTTTAGAGTTCTACCCTTAATGATCTCATATGGTGTCTTATTTAGTTTGGATTTAACATTCACCCTATTCAACACATAACAGGATGTGTTCTCCACTTCTGCCCAAAAGTATTTTGAAAGTGAATACTCATCAAGCATGGCTCTAGCGGCTCCCACTAGGGTCCTGTTCTTTCTTTCATCTACCCCGTTCTGCTGAGGGGTCCTAGGAGCTAAAAAATTATGGCTAATCCCTTGTGCCTCACAGAATATTCCAAATCTCACATTTTCAAACTCTCCACCATGATCACTATGAATAGTCAAGATCTCACAACCTAACTTCTTCTGAATCCAAGTGGAGAAAGATTTAAATTCATGAAATGACTCAAATTTATGTGATAGAAATCTAATCCAAGTGAATCTCGAGTAATCATCAATAATCACAAATCCATAGACTTTTCACCCTAAGTTGGCCGTGCTAATGGGTTCAAAGAGATCCATGTGAAGGACTTCTAAAGGTCTAGAGGTACTGATGTCCTTAATGGAGTGGAAAGAGGATTGGACATGCTTCCTTAATTGATAAGAATCACAAAGGTGGTCCTTAGTGAACTTAAGCTTGGGGACACCTCTAACTAGGTCTTTTTGGGTGACTCTTCTAAGGGTTTTCGTACTGGCATGACATAACCTCCTATGCCACAGCCAAGACTCATCAACAGTAATTTTTAAGCAAATTAAAACATCAGCTTTAAAGCAGCTAACATCCAGCATGTAGATATTATTGATCCTTTTTCCCTGCAAAATAATTTTGTCATTTAAGCTTATAAAGTAGTTGGCAGGAACTTTATGTTGTATCTTTTGTCACAAAGTTGACTGATGCTGGGCAAGTTGTGTTTCAATCCACCTACAAGCAAAATATTATCAATAATGAAATTTTTTGAATCACCAATTATACCTGCTCCTACCACCCTCCTGGTGGTGTTGCCTCCAAGTGTAACATTACCTCCTACTCTAGTCTCCAGTGAAATGAACTGATTTGCATCTCCAGTCATGTACCTTGAATATCCGCTGTCCAGGTACTACATGCTCTCATGAGATCTTGTGTGAGAGCACCCCTACAAAATCATCAAACATCAGATTTAGGAACACAAACAAGTTTGGGTTCCATCTTATGAAAAGAAGAATGCAATGCATGTGTGCTGTTCTGTGAAGCATGCAATTTGGGCCTCCACACCCAATATATTCTACGGTAAATAGTACAGGTGTGAGAGACATGTCCTAACATGCCAGAAGAAAAACATCTAATGCTAGGAAAAGAGTTAACTAATCTACATGGGTGATAGTGACTCTTCCTAGGTTTGAATGAATCATGCTTTGATGATTTTGAATGAAATTCTTCAAAAGGTGGAGGTGCATAAAATTATGCAAAAGTAGAAAGTGTTTCATTATTCTCATATACATTAATTTTCACACTTAAAAATTTATTTTCTTTCTTGAGACTTACAATTTCAAATTTCAAATAATGCTTACTACTATCTAAATTAGATGCATGAGTTTATAATTTCTTAAATGTAATTTCTAATTTAACATGTGACGCTTTTAATGAATCATGCTCAATAATCAAATCAGAATACTTTTTATTCAACTCATCAAATTTATTAAGTAATGACATCTGATTGCTATCAAGTGTAGAATGATCCTTAATCAAAATTTCATGCTCTTTTTCCAAGTTTAAGAAATTCAATTTCAGGCTAGCATGCATTTTCTTAAGTTTTCTATATGATGAATGGATTTTTTCAAAAACTTTAAGTAATTGATCATAGGTTAGCTCACATACCTCTTTTTGGTCAGACTAACCAGGATGATCATCTGCCATCAAACACAAGTTCGTAGTCTCCTCTTCAGCTTCAGTCTCAGAGGAGTCGGATGCTAAATCCGCCCAGAAAGCCTTTTGAATCTTCATCTTATCCTTTTTGAACTTGGGTTTCTCCTCACCCTTCTCATTGCTTGGGTGAGCCTTAAGTGTAAGACAATTAGCCTTTATATGTTCAGGCTTCCTGCATTCAAAACAAATATTATTAGATGAACCTTTAAAATTTTTGCTACTCTTACCTTTGTTCCAATTCTGAAAGTTCTTGTGTTTCTTCCTTAGAAAGCTTTTGAATTATCTAGTGATTAGGGCAACATCATCACTATCAGACCCGGAAGAATCAGTGTCAGTGTCATTGGCCTTTAGCTCCATAGTTTTCTCCTTCTTCTTCTCACCTGCATCAATTTGTCGTTGGTTCACTCCTTGCTCGTAAGCAATGAGTGACCCAAGTAAGTTATTAATAGAATAAGTATTTAAATCTTTAGGTTCAGTAATTTCACTTATCTTGGCATTATAAGAAGAAGCGAAACATCTCAGAATTTTGTTAACTTTCTCATAATTAGTAAGCTCTCTTCCTAAGGCATGCAAAGAGGTGACAATTTGAGTGATCCTAATATACATTTCAAAAATTGATTCAGTAGGTTTCATGCAAAAAATTTCATAGTCGTGAAGCAAGATGTTCAATCTAGATTGCTTAACCTCAGATGTACATTCATAAGTAATGCATAATCTATCCCGTATTTCTTTACCAGTAGTGCAAGTAGAGACACGCATGTAATCCTTAGATTTTAGTGCATAGAAAAATAGTTCAAGCATTTTCCATTCAATTGTGCTAAATCACGATCATCAAATGTCCATTCATTAAAAGGAAGTTCAGTTTTAACGCCATTAACAAGTCTAAATGGTGCTTCATAACCATCTTTAACAAGCATCCACATGCAATAATCAATAGATTGTAAAAAGGTGGACATATAAGTTTTCCAAAAATTAAAAGGTATGTTATCAAATAATGGTGTCATGTAATTGAATAACCTTCAGCAGTTTTATGATTACCAAAGTTAGCCATGGATCAAAATTCAAAAGTTTTTAAACTTAAATTTTGAATCCCGCTTTAATAACACTTGAAAGTTTGTTTTCTCTTATATTATTAAACATCTACACATCCCGCTCTGATACCACTTAAAAAAATAATTACATTTTTGCGATGATGTGTAGATGTTCAATAATATCAAAATAATAATCACAATCACACGATCATCAACAAAAAAATAAATACAGAAGATAATCAGAAAGAACACACCAGATTTTATAGTGGTTCAGTCAACTTGACCTATGTCCACTCCCCGAAGCCTCCTCTCTAGGTATTGTACTAACACTAAGTGACTCTCCTTTTGCTCCCACAGTAAGGCGGAGAAGCCTGTATAAAACTCCTTTCCACCAACCCGGTGAGGCAGAGAACCTGGTCTCTTTTCGCTTTCTCCTAAAGTAGGCAGAGAACCTGGACACCTTTTGCTTCCTCCTGAAGTAGGCAGAGAACCTGGACTCCTTTTGCTTCCTCCTGAAGCAGGCAGAGAACCTGGATCTTCTTGTGGATGATCCTCCCACAGAGACACCAACAAGACAAGAGATGACGATCGGAGAAGATGACTCAGATCCTTGCTTGGAGCAACCTTTGTGAATCCCTTAAAAACTCTTCCTCATAAGATCTTCTCTCTCTCCTAAGCTCTCTCTCTCTCTCTCTCAAGGTTCTCTCTGGAAAGGAAGGTGGCAAAAGATTTCAACAAAGAAGACGAGAAATCTTAAATAGTAGGGCTAAAAAATTGCCCTAAATTTTAAGTGGTCAACAAAGATCATCCTGTACGATCAGTATAAATCTTTACAAATTGGCCTGAATGATCTAGCTTCTCTGGACGATTAAAAGACATATTTCGTTCATATCGCCCGGGATGATCCTGCGATCGTCCATGATGATTAATTCAACTCGAGAAAATCATCCTGCACATTGTTCGAATCGTCCTCCACAGACATGCTGTATAATTGAAAATAACTTGATCTTCTAGGATGAAATCATAATTATCTCGTATGATTAGTTTAAAAATGGGAATATCATCCAGCACATTGTTTGGGTCATCTAGGAGAATGGCTTTGGATGGTCAGGATATCTAATTGATCGTCCATGATGATCTTACGAGCGTCCTGGATGATATGATTGAATCAATCAAACCTTAATTACTTTCCTTAATCACCAGACTAATTTAGGCATGATTATAAGGAATCATCCAGGATGATACACATATCATCCAGAATGATCAGACCAAATCTCTAAAATAAAAACTTACCTAACTTAATCTGGCAGCTGGGAATTTCTGAATTGAGCCTATCATCCCGTACAATGGATGTATCATCCAGGACAATCGGCTTAATCAGATCAACTTAATATGGTCGACCTAATTAGAGTTTCTATTTTCACTGGATCATCTAGGATGATAGGAATATCATCCAGGATGATATGAATAAAAATGAATAGAAACTCTAACTCACTAAAACTCTCCCCCTGAGTGAGTGTGTGTAAGTTTACTTAGCTGGGGGATCCTTTACATTATATTTGACTCAATAAAGATGAAAAAAGTATATTGGACCTAAACTACAAAATAGACTGACTCGATCTTGGGCTGGCTTAAATTTGCTATTGATCCTGTGAAGCTGAAAGATTAGACACTTAAACAGACTTGAAAGTGTTTGCTATCATCAAAATCATAGTCATTAAAACCAGATTCGTAACATTTAGTGCTTTTCCTCGATTTTGGTCAAACTTGAGTTAACCATAGTTAAAGGGGTTTGATAATAAGTTAGATTTGGGTTTTTTAAATATTTTGGGAGTTTTAAATTTAACCTCTATCAAACTATCTTTAACTAAGATTCAATGGGGTTGACAAGCACTATTTGACCCATGAGGTGGGTTTATGAGTTACTCAAGAGTTTTAGGTCAAATCCTAGGGTCATTGAATGTTTTGGTGAAAACCTAGAATATAACGTATTTTAATAATTTTTAGTAATTTGGGTATTTACTTTGGTTTAGCCTAGTATTTTATTTGAGTGAGCTTACCAACTTCTTAAGATCACTAAAAATTGTTTTAAGAGGTTTACAAACTCATTAGAGCTAGACAATGCTATGTCCCTTAGTGTCCCTGTAAGAATGGTCCTAAGGGTAATTTCTATAGTAAAGTAGGAAGGCCTAAGTTCTAAGATGGCCCTAGGAAAGAGAATTATGATATCATTCAAAAATGTTGACAATAGAGACCTTTGATATCTTCCCCATCACTACCTTTCTTCTTAATTTAAGGAGTCGTGATTCCCACTTGCAAGAAGAGACCATAGGACTCCCACTCTCATTATTTTGTAACAAAATTCAAGTAAGGAGAAAAAATTCCCTCCACTTTGCATTTAAATTTTCCATTTTTATTTTTTTGATATTGGATTTTTACTCAAATATAAATATTAAATGGATCGAATGAGAATTAGTTAATAAAATTATTTCTTTTTTCCAATTTCTAGAGTTCTACCACTTAGTGGTAAGCAATTATGGGTGTTTGTGATCTCCATGGACATGGAAGACATGAAGGACCACCATGATTATAAATTTTTATATTTATTATTATAATCCTTTGCTCTATCTATATGACTCTTTCCCCTCCCTTCTTATGTGATGGCCAGTTTAATAGTGATAAGCTTAATTATAGTAGCCCAAATAAAACATGGTAAGATTTATAAATTCATAATGTACCTATTAGGTCTCTATGAATATTATAAGATATTTAATGTTTAATTTTATGTTATGAACTCATGAATTAAATTTAGATAGTTTAAAATGTGTCTAGTAAGGAATTATTTGGGACTGTTGTGATGTTGCCTTCTCGATTAGAGGGTTCATGGGTGCTTGCAAGAGCTAGAAAGCCAATATATTTGTCAACTAGAACAAATCTAGAAAATTCTTGAGAGCACTACGATGCTGCAACATTGATGTCCCTGTTATGAGAAGTTTGCAAAATGGATTTCCCTTGAGAGCATTGTGGCATTGAGTAAAAAAGCATTATGGCAATAGACCAATATTTTATAGAGTACTTGAATGAATTTTTAAATTCATTAAAAATATAAAACCATTCCATTTATTACTTCACCACAAAAATAAAGAAGTGAAGGAGAGGAAGAAGTGAAGTGAGAAGTAGGATTTGATAATCTTTAGGCCAATTTTATTCATCAGATCTATTAAGGAAATTATTCATCTCAAGGTATGTTATTTCTACCAACCTCTTATTTTTGATGATTTTTATTTCCATAGTATTTTTGAGATTTAATTTGGTCAAATTTGCAAAGATATAACATCATAATTTCTATCAAACTATCATCATGTAAATTTTAGTATGCGATAGATTTGCTCATTCTGCACACCCATTGACATTATCATATTCAATTTTTATTGGGCATTTACAAATTGGGGCACATTCCCATAGTTCAAGTTAAGATAATTACCTGTAGAAACTAAAGATTGATTATTGCATTTAATATAGATAGAATGAAAGACAAGCATATCTCAAATGGTTTATTTCATATAACTTGCATAGAATTACTTTATACCTTTCATAGAATTACTTTCATAGGACTATCAGAGCATGCTTCTTATTAGAATTATACTTATAATTTTGAATACAATTCACTTTCATAAAGGTGTTAAGCATATCAGAATGTACTTTTATCCTTAATATTTTCTTTCTCTTATATTTATTTAAATTATCCAAAAATATGCTATGCATGAATTTATTATTATTATTATTTTAAGAAGCAAGCAATTGCATTAATAATTGAAAAGAAAAATATAAAACTACAAAACATATTCCTCCTTTAACAAATTATAAAAAGAAGAAGGAACTTTATTCAAACTAAACTCTTCCCAAAGAAAATCACTAAAGATAGCATAGTTAGCACACAAATCTGCTAACTTCTTGCAATTCCTATCTATACAATTAAAAATGACATGTTTGAAGTCCTTGATAAAAGCAAGATCTTCCAACTCCTTCCCACCCCTGCTTATTGCACCTTGAAGAAATTTGATAATGTTGGAATTATCACCTTCGATGATAATTGCCTTGTAATTGAACATCCATAAAAGAAGAGGCCAGGATAGATGCCCAAACATCTTCAAACTTAATGTTTCTTTTACAACAGCATTAAGTTCCAGTAGATTTAGTAAAATCGGCAATGATCAGATGCCACTCTAGCCAAGTGTCTATCCACCATTCGATGGGAAGAATTTATTGCAGCAGAATTTAGAAAACATATATCCAATCGTTCTAGAATTTAAGCACCACCAACCTTGTTATTACACTAAGTGAATTTGGGGCCAATACACCCAACATCATGAAATTCAATTTTAGCCAAGAAAGGCTTCATCTCCTTGGGCCCTTGGGAAAATAAAAATATTTTCCCTCCCTCCTTATCCTCTTTGGAAATCAAACAATTAAAATCTCCTCTCACCACCATAGGCAAGTCTTTAGTAGAGTAACATTCCATCCTCTCCCAAAGATTCCTTCTTTTATAAACATCTTTGTTTCCATACACAGAAGCAACCCTCCACTTACCATTATTAATTATATCTAATTCACCAATTACCAATTGGGAAAAAGATTCCGATACAAAAAATGCAGCCATATTAGACTTCTAAAGGACAAGAATACCTCCAAACAAGCCATTTGAGGGAACTTGAAAAAATTCCCAGTTATCCCTAATCAGCAAATTGACTTCCTTCCTATCAATAGAAGACAATTAGGTTTCCAAAAACCAAAAAAAAAGATACCATGACCCTTGACAAACTCTTTAAGATATAGAGAAGCTTTCTTCTTTGTAGCTTTTTTGTAGTTCCAAAAAGTAATAGAAGACATCATTGAATCAGAGGTGAAGAAGTCCCCACTTTATAATTCAATTCCCTATCCGATCTTCTGCTCCCAGGAGCCAATTTAATTGGACCCAGTCCTTGTTACAAATCTGGATTCAAGGAGAATAGTTTTGATGATAACAAACATGTTTGTGTTCTATTTTACTTGGCTAATCATTTCAGGACCACAAGATTAAGTACAATCCAAGTCAGCTCAAGGTTGAGTCGATCTGTATGTGGTTCAAGTCTATTGTAATTTTTCCCTTTCTTGAGTCAAATGTAAGGTAACTGATCCCCTAGCTAAGTAACCTTGCACACACACACTTAGGGGGAGAATTTTTAGTGAGTTAGAGTCTCTATTTTTAAGTTTTGTTCATATAATCCTGAACGATCTTCATATCATCCTGGATGATCCAGTAAAAATAGAAACCCTAATTAGGGTGACCATGTTAAGTCAGTTTGATTAAACAGATCATCCCGAACAATACTCCCATCATACGGGATGATAGGCTGAAAACAGACATTCTCAGCCACCAGATTAAGTTAGGCAAGTTTTATTTTAAGACATTTGGTCTGATCGTCCTGGACGATACGCGTATCATCCTAGAAAATTTGTCACAATCATGCCTAAATTAGTCTGGTGATTAAGAAAAGTAATTAATACTAAATTGATACGATCAGATCATCCAGGATGATCGCAATATCATCCGGGATGATCGCAATATCATCCGGGACGATCATGATCATCCAGTGCCTTTCACCTATACATCCAGAGCGGTACTCAGGATGATTTTGGTTGCTTTTGAACTAATCGTACGGGACGATAGATATATCATCCTAGACGATCGGGTCATTTTGAGATCATCCTGCATGTTTCACCTGTACGTCCAGAGTGGTGCTTAGGATGATTTTGTGTGGATTTGAACTAATCATACCAGACGATAGAGATATTATTCAGGATGATCAAGTCATTTTGTGCTCATCCAGCATGTTTAACCTGTACATCTAGAGCGGTTCTCAAGACGATTTTATGTGTTTTTGAACTGATCGTACAGGATGATCGCCAGATCATCTTGAAAGATCCTGGCCGACTAGTTGAGATTTAGGGCTATTTTTGAGCCCTCCTATTTAAGCACTTTTTCTTTCAACACAAAAAATATTTTGCCACTTTCCTTTCCAGAGAAACCTTGAGAGAGAGAGAGAGGATCTTGTTAGGGGGAATTGGTGAAAGATTCACAAAGGTTGCTCCAAGCAAGGATCAGAGTCATCTTCTCCGTTCGTCATCTCTCATCTTGTCAGTGTTTTCTGTGGGAGGATCGTTCACAAGAAGATCTGGGTTCTCTGCCCGCTTCAGGAGGAAGAAAAAGGAGTTCAGGTTCTCTACCTTCTTTAGGAGGAAGTGAAAGGAGTCCGGGTTCTATGCCTGCTTCAGGAGGAAGTGAAAGGAGTTCAGGTTCTCTGCCTCACCGGGTTGGTGGAAAAGAGTTTTGTACAGGCTTCTCTGTTTTGCTGAGGGAGCAGAAGGAGAGTCACTTTTCTGTTAGTGCAATACCCGGAGGGGAGGCTCCGAGGAGTGGACATAGGTCAAGTTGACCGAACCTCTATATAATATGGTGTGCTCTTTCTTATTATTTTCTTCACTTTACTTCTCTGTTATTAACGGCTTGGGTGAAATCTGTGGTTGCTCTTTTCATTTCTGTGTTTACTTGTTTCTGCTGCAAATTATTTAAAAGATATTTCCTCTTGCTCACAAATTTTTAAAATAACCATTTCACCCCCCCTCTTGGTTAGCCTCGGGACTAGTTTATCAGGGCTTAACATCCCTATCGAACTTTCAAGTTGTATCAGAGCGGGATTCAAAAATTAAGTTTAAATACTTTTGAATTTGATCCATGGCTAACTTTGGTAATCGCAATACTGCTGAAGGTTATTCAATTACATGACCACCATTGTTTGATAACATACCTTTTGATTTCTAGAAAACTCGCATGTCCTCCTTTTTACAATCAATTGATTATCGTATGTGGATGCTTGTTAAGGATGGCTATGAAGCACCTTTTAGAATGACTAACAATATTAAAATTGAATTGCCTTTCACGGAATGGACTTTTGATGATCATGACTTAGCCCAACTGAATGCCAAATATTTGAACTATTTTTTCTGTGCCTTAAAACCTGAGGATTATATGCATGTTTCTACTTGTACAATTGGTAAAGAAATTTGGGATAGTTTGTGCATTACTTATGAAGGTACATCTAAAGTCAAATAATCTAGGTTAAACATATTGCTTCATGACTAAGAACTTTTTCACATGAAATCTAGTGAATCGATTTTTGAAATGTATACTAGGTTCACTCAAATTGTCACTTCTTTACATGCTTTAGGAAGAAAACTCACTAACTATGAAAAAGTGATCAAGATTTTCAGATGTTTGCCTTCTTCGTTTGATGTTAAGATAACTACAATTACTGAATCGAAAGATTTGAACACGTATTCTATTGATAACTTACTTGGGTCACTCATTGCTTCTGAGCAAGGGGTGAACCAAAGACAGCTTGATGCAAGTAAGAAGAAGAAGGAGAATACTGTGGCACTGAAGGCTAACAATAGTGACACTGATTCTTCCGGGTCTGATAGCGATGATGTTGCCTTAATCACTAGGCAATTCAAAAGCTTTATAAGGAAGAAACATAAGAACTTTCAGAAGTGGAACAAGGGTAAGTCCAGTAAGAATTTTAATGGTTCATCTGATACTGTTTATTTTGAATGCAGAAAGCCTGGATACATTAAGGATGATTGTTGTACACTTAAAGCTCACCCAAGCAAGGAAAAGGGTGAGGAGAAACCCAAATTCAGGAAGGACAAGAAGCGAATTCAAAAGGCATTCTGGGCAAATTCTGCATCCGACTCCTCTGAGACTACAGCTTTTTTTTTTAGGAATGCCAAAATGCATTGATAAAAGTTAGGAAAAAGCAAGATACACACTAAAGAGAATAATCTACCCTCTCACATTCTTCCTTCACAAGACGAACGAAAGAAGGAGGGAGATCATTCTCATAAAATAAGTCCCAAAAAAATCATAAGAAAAAGCTAAGTTAGCATAATAGTGAGCTAACTTATTACAATCACGACCAACATAATGGAAAATAACATTATTCCAATCACCAAGAAGAAACCAATTTTCGTTTTCAATGCCTCCATCCAACCTCTTCTCTTTGCTATACACTTTGTGAAGAAATTGAATCACATTTTTATTATCTCCTTCTATAACAATGCCCATAGCATCCAACAATCTACCTTTCAAAACATCCTTCAACGAAGTAAAAGCCAGCAACTCCAATTGAGCTATGTCCCAGTGCACTTCTTGAAGCCCAAATGCAAACACAGATCTTCCTTTACTGTCCCGCACTATGCCTCCAATTCCTGCTTCATAATTTCCTTTGAGAGCAGCATCAATGTTAACTTTATACCACTCAGGTGGTGGGGGATGCAAAAAATCAGAAAAATGGTCTAAAAGACCGATTGGCATTCCAGTCATCCCAGTATATAAAATTGCATTTTGGTATATTAACAAAGCTGAGAATGTTGGCAGTGTAACCATAGCAGAAGTCTTCACCTTAACAACCTTGAACTTATTCCTATTATTCCAAGAATACCATAACAAGGAACAATACATCCTAACCAACAAGGGATTAGTGCCAGCAAAAAGCTCCAACTGATTCAAACAGTCCTGGAAGGAGGAGAAATTCGAAATTAGGAACCCCCAGCATCTTAATATATCGATCACCTTTACTAGCTCAAGGCAAGACGTGGCCACATGGTTGATGTCTTCCACCTCTCCACAACCTCTAGGACACAAATTTAAAGTAGCAAGCTTCTTTCTAGATAGGAAATCTGTAGTTGGTAAAGCATCCTTGCACAACCTCCACATAAACAGCTCTACCCGAGCATTTAGCTTCACTCTATGTATCCAAGACATAGATCCTTCAACCATCTCCTCCTTTAGTTCTTCTTTCTTTATCAAAGCCGAAATAGATCTCCCAGAAAACATTTTTTTCAACTCAAAGAAGTCCTCCTCAGCACTTGAGCAAATATGGATTTTACTTATCAAGGAAACTAAATCCTTTCCAAAGTAAATCATCAATCTATCAAAGTTCCAGCCTCCCTCATGAATGAAGAAGTCCAGATTTAAGTCCACATCTTCAAAGGTAGCAACAAAGGTTGGCCACTTGAGCAAGCTTCTATCCAAGATCCATGTATCTTTAAGAACATTAATCCTGTTACCCAAAATAATTTTCCATCTAACAGCCTTTTTGAGAGCCTTCTAACCACACCCAATGATCTTCCGAGAGGGAGAACCGGCCTTCAAGTTTTCATGCTTCCACCAATCTTCCCCATATTTGGCCAAGAGATTCCTATTAAGTAAGGAAAAGGGACAATCCATTAATCTCCAAGCAAACTTAGCCCTTAAAGGACCAAGGCTAGATAATGCCGATTGGATCCCTCATCCTCCCAAAGCCTTCGATTTACACATTACCTCCCAAGCTACGTAGTGAAACCCATGACTACCATCAACTTTATTCCAAATAAAATCCCTACAAAGTTTCTCAAAATCCTTCAAAATACTTAAAGGAATGAGAGAGTGAGTCATCAGGAATAAAGGAAGATTTAAAAATGCTGATTTTACCAACACCAACCTTCCTGCTAAGGAGATAAATCTATTACTCCAAGCATTCAACCTCTTCAAAGACTTATCCAAAAGAATCTGGAAATCACCCTTCTTCAATCTCTTTAATGCCACCTTAATACCCAAATACTCCAGTTCATCAACCACCTTGAACCCCAATATCTTAGCTGCTTTCTTCTTCATCCTCCGATCAACTGAATTTCCACAAATGATAGTTGATTTTTGGTAATTGATCCTTTGGCCAGTCCAGTTGCAGTAATCAACAACAATCTTCTTTAATTTCTTTAAATTAGACACCCTTGCATCAGAGAATAGTAACACATCGTCTGCATATAGCAATTGTGAAATCTTATGTTCCTTAAGGGTGATATTAATACCTTAATCCATACCCCTACAAAAGAAAAGGTTATAAAGAAATTGGGAACAAATGATAAATAGAAAAGGTGAGAGGGGGCATCCTTTACGGAATCCACTCTTTCCCTTAATCCATTTGGTACAGCCGCCATTTATGAGAATAGAGAATCTCAGCTCCACAATTCACTCCATCACCAACTTTAAATATTTTACAGGAAACCCCATAAGAATCATCATCTTATTAAGAGTATCCCAACACATACTGTCATAAGCTTGCTCCATATCCAATTTAACCGCCAACAACCCTTTACAAGCTTTAGAGAGCCTGATCTTGTGGAAAACTTCTTAAGCCAGTAATAAATAATCCGATATTGATCTACCTTTAACAAACGCCACCTGTTCTTCTGAGATAATTTTTGGGATTACCACCATCAATCTTTTCAATAAGGGCTTAGCCACAATCTTATAAATGGAATTACATAAGCTGATAGGCCTAAAACCAGAAGGAGACACCGGCTTAATGGTCTTGGGAATAAGGACCACCAACGAGTCTTTCCAATCTTTACACATTTTGCCAGAATAAAAGAATTTCTTCACAGCTCTACACACATCCTCTCCTACAATACTCCAATAAGTTTTGAAAAAAGAATAAGAGATCCCATCACAGCCCGGTGCCTTATTATTCCCCAGCAGCATCACTACTTCCAGAATTTCATCATCCAAAAGATCTGCATTAAGACTGCATCTGCCTTCCTCCGATAGCACCTTCCAAGGGGGTGGCCAATCCTCCGTCAAACAGATCCTCTCTTCCCATTTTTTCTGAAAAAACTGAAGAACACCTCTTCAATTTCCTTTGAATCCTCCGTTAAAGACCCATGAGATTTTTTAACTTGATGAATCCAATTTCCATTCCTCCTAACATTAGCAAAAGCATGAAAAAACTTCGTTTTAGAATCACCCTCTTCAATCCACTTAACTTTATCTCTCTGCTTCCACCAAGTTTTTAAACGACCAAGAGTAGCATTCAACTCCTTAACTTTAGCTCTAAGCAACCACAGTTTATCATCACTCAAAACTCCTTCATTAGCTTCCTCCTCTTAAAGCCTATAAATCTTATCTTTCAACCTATCTTTATTAGCCGAGAACTCCCTTAATTTGGTCTTGCTCCTATAAAAAAGATCCTTCAGAGACCTCCTGCACTTTTTGTTAAGAATCATCATCTCATCCCCAACAAAAGACTTCTTCCAAACCTTATCAATGTTAAAGGCTGAAGATTTGTAGGAAATCCACACATCTTCAAACTTGAGAAACCCCCTCTTCCCAGAAGAAGCATAAAAAATCTTTAACACAATGGGACTATGAACAGAAGCCACTCTAGCTATATGTCTAACCACCGCCACCTGAATACAATTGATAGCCAAGGAATTCATTAAGCACCTATCCGATCTCTCCAAAATCCGGCCACCACCTACCTTATTGTTACACCAAGTGAACCTTGGTCCAACAAAGCCAACATCATGTAGATCATTCTTATTCATAAACTCCACCATATCCTTCGGCCCTTGAGAGAAAACAAATTTCCTCCCACCTCTTTTCTCTTCTTGGGACAAAATGCAGTTGAAATCCCCTCCCACCACAAGGGGAACTTTCCTATGAGCAACCTCCCGAATACAGTCCCATAATCTCCTTCTCCCAATAACCTCCTTACTCCCATACACCGTCGATATCATCCACACACCCTTATTAAAAACATTTAGATCCCCAATAACACATTGATATGAAGTCTTAATGATCGAAAAGGAAGCCAAATCATTCCTCCATAAGATCATAATACCTCCAGACAACCCATCAGAAGGTAGAAGAAAGAAATCCCAATCCGGCCCCATAATCTTCTCAAATGAGACCTTATCAAAAGAATTGATCTTAGTCTCAACCAAACCCACAAATAAAATATTAAAATCCCTAATGAACTCCATAAGGTATAGAGAGGCTTCCTTCTTCTTAACCCCTCTACAATTCCAAAAAGCAATGGAATCCATCAAACCACCTTGGGGGAATGACCCCCAACCTTCTTCTTAACCTTACTTCCTTCCAAAAATCTCCCTCGGGAATCAGATTTAAGAGGTCCTAAGGACCTAAGTTCTTTAGCAAGCTTTACCTTAGAGGACACCCCTCCATTCCCCATCTTTCCCACCAAACAATCTACTGAATTGGAATTACCAATACCTTCAATAGCACCCACTCCCTTCTCCAACCCTTCACCACCGACTACTGTATCACCAACCTTCATGCCTACAACACCCAATATTCCCTCCACCACATCAACCACCTTCATAACATCGCTCTCCCTATTCAACACATTAAATTTATTAACAGAGGTTGTGAAATTACAATTAGAGATGAGGTTGATACCCTTCTCTTCAATCGACCCAAGACTCCTTTGGTCACCATCTTGAATAGTTCCTCCTGCTTTTTGAACATGCTCCAACCTGACTTCACCTTCTTCCAAATGATCTTCCACAACCGTCAACTTACTGTGATATGCCTTCAATAATTCCTTATCGGAAGTAGGAGCCTCTAGAACTCTTTCCTCCTTTGACACTTGAGCACCAAGCACTTATTTCTTCACAAATTTCAAATTCCAAGGCTTAATTAGATTACCTCTTTGGATTACTCTTCTATCCTTCTTCCAGTTGACAAGAAGCCATGGACCATAAGAATCAGTAGCTAGACTCTCAGCCTTCTTACCCCTTACAACATCCTTTGCAACAACCTTATCCACTACCTCCACCTCTTTCGTAATAGAAACCTCCTTTGTACACTCAGATTTCATGTGTCCTATCATCCCACAATGAAAGCAAAATGATGAGATTTTCTCATATTCAACTTTCTGAAAAAATATCCCCGCACTACCTTCCACCCATACTCCTAAAGGGAGACATTGATCGATCTTAACCCCTACACAAACTCGAGCAAACTCACGTCTACCCCATTGAAACAAATTTCCATCCAATATAATTGGAGTTCCAATAATGGAAGCAATCCTTGCAATATTCTTCTCATCCCAACAATGAAGAGGTAGGTGAGGCATCCTTACCCATATAGGAGAAGTCAACCCCTTCATGGATAATGGAGAAAATTCCGGCATCCACTTTTCCATTCCAATTATGTGACCATTCACAAACCAAGGCCCCCCAGATAGTACAACCTCCATCTGCTCATGTGAGCTGAAGGAACATAAAAACCACCCCTTTCCAAGAGTAGTAAAATGGAAGTTCCCCATGTTACTCTACTGCCGTATAACTTCCCAAGCTACTGAATGAGAAGGCAGTTCTTTTCCAATTACCTTGAACACAAAGGAATTCACCAATTTACTGGCATTCACCATCTCCATATCTTTCCAAAGCTTAACAGCCTTACCATCTTCAGTTAAAACCCTTTCATCCTCTCTAAATTCTAACTGAATATATGGTTTACTACTCCAAGGGTTAGCACCCCTTCCATTCAGAGTTTTCCTAGGCAATTCATCAGACATCTTATCCACAGCCATCCCAACATCACCATTCACTACATAGCAACCACCTTTAACCTCCTGACACACCAAAAAGGAAAGATCTTCCCCAACAGATCTTAACTCAGCCGAAACCCAATTACGAACTTCCATCAAATTAGAATTGCACGACACAGGATTTTCCATAAAAACTGGATCAACGAAGCTATTATATGAAGCGCCATCCACCAGAGACTTATCAGACTGAATCCCTTTGTAAACCGAACTTAGTAAATTCGCATTTATCTTGCTATCAGGGACAGAGATTGCATTTGAATTCCCAAAATGATTTACAAAGATCTTCAATCTAGATGACGAAGCCCCTAGATCAAGCAAAAGGCATTCAAAATTTTTCAAATCCGTATCATTGCATCCTTCCACCAAAGCCTCAATCTTACCCTTACCTTTACCTTCCACTAGATCAACTTTATTACAAACGAAACCATGATTCTCTGAGATGATCAACTCTCCCGTAGCGTGATGACAATGAAACTCCTCCTCCTTATCCAAAGGAAGGATCGGCGAAGGCATAGATGACCGGCGGTCGCCCGCCATCCTCCTCGAATGTCTTGCCGAAGAACTGGACGGACAAACTACGAAGAAGAAAATTCAAATTCTGAACCTTCTCTCTCTAGAAATTCTGAACCTCTCTCTATTTTGGAAGTGAATACTCAGCAAGCATGACTCTAGCGGCTTCCACTAAGGTCCTATTCTTCCTTTTAGCTACCCCGTTCTACTGAGGGGTCCTAGGAGCTAAAAAATTATGACTAATCTTTTGCTCCTCATAGAAAGTTCCAAACTTCACATTTTTAAACTCTCCACCATGATCACTATGAATAGTCAGGATCTCACAACCTAACTTCCTCTGAATCCAAGTGGAGAAAGACTTAAATTCCTCAAATTACTCAGATTTATGTGATAGAAATTTAATCCAAGTGAACCTCGAGTAATCATCTACAATCACAAAACCATAGACTTTTCCCCCTAAGCTGGTAGTGCTAATGGGTCCAAAGAGATCCATGTGAAGAAATTCTAAAGGTCTAGAGGTGGTGATGTCCTTAACAGAGTGAAAGGAGGACTGGACTTGCTTCCGTAATTGACAGGCATCACGTAGGTGGGCCTTAGTGAACTTAAGCTTAAGGACACCTCTAACTAAGTCCTTTTGGGTGACTCTCCTAAGGGTTTTCATACTCGCATGACATAATCTCCTGTGCCATAACCAAGACTCATCAGCAGCAATTTTTAAGCAAATTAAAATATCAATTTTAAAATAACTTACATCCAGCATGTAGATATTATTGATCCGTTGTCCCTGCAAAATAATTTTATCATTTAAGCTTAAAATGCAGCAAGTGGGCAGGAATTTGATGTTGTATCCTTTGTCATAGAGTTGACTGATGCTCAATAGGTTAAGTTTCAATCCATCTACAAGCAAAACATTTTTAATCATGAAATTCTTTGAATCACCAATTATATCTGCTCCTACCACCCTCTTGGTGGTGTTGTCTCCAAGTGTAACGTTACCTCCAGCCTTAGCCTCCAGCGAAATGAACTGATTTGCATCTCCAGTCATGTGTCTTTAACATCCGCTGTCAAGGTACCACATGCTCTCACGAGGTCTTGTGTGAGAGCATACTTACAAAATTATCAAATGTCAGATTTAGGAACCCAAACAGGTTTGGGTTCCTTCTTATGAAAAGAAGAATACAATGCATGTGTGTTGTGCTGTAAAATAGGCAATTTGGGCCTCCACACCCAATGTGTACTATGGTGAACAGTGCAGGTGTGGGAGATGTATCCTAACATGGCATAAGAAAAACATCTAACACCAGGAAAAGGGTTAACTAATCTACGTGGGTGATAGTGTCTCTTCCTAGGTTTGTATGAAATATGCTTTGATGATTTTGAAATAGATTCTTCGAAAGGTGGAGGTGCATAAAATTATGCAAAAGTAGGAGGTGTTTCATTTTTCTCAAAAGCACTACTTTTTACTTTTACAAATTCATTCTCTTTCTTAAGACTTGCAATTTCAAACTTCAATACTCCCTTACTACTATCCACGTCACATGCCATGTTGTCTAATTCTTTAAAAACTCTTTCTAAATCAACATGCGAGGTTTTTAATTAATCATGCTCAATAATAAGATCAGAATACTTTTTCTTCAATTCATCAAATTCATCAAGTAAAGACATGTGATTTCTACCAAGTGTAGAATGATCTTTAACCATAACATCTTGCTCTTTTTGCAAAGTTAAGTAATCCAATTTCAGGCTAGCATGCAATTTCTTAAGTTTTCTATATGATGAATGAATTTTCTCAGAAAAATCATGTAATTGATCATAAGTAAGCTCACATACCTCTTTTTGATCAGACTGACCAGGATGAACATTAACTATTAGACACAAGTTGGTTTCCTCCTCTTCAGCTTCAGTCTCAGAGGAGTATGATGCAGAATATGCCTAGAATGCCTTTAAAATCCACTTCTTATCATTCCTTAACTTGGGTTTCTCCTCACCTTTCTCCTTGCTTGGGTGAGTCTTAAGTGTAGGACAATCAACCTTTATATATCCAGGTTTCCTACATTCAAAACAAACAGTATCAGATGAACCTTTAAAATTCTTACTGGATTTACCCTTGTTCCACTTCTGAAAGTTCTTATAATTATTCCTTAGAAAACTTTTGAATTGCCTAGTGATTAAGGCAACATCATTGCTATTAGACCCGAAAGAGTCAGTATCGGTATCGTTGGCCTTCAGTGCCATAGTTTTTTCCTTCTTCTTCTCACCTGGATCAAGATGCCTTTGGTTCACCCCTTGCTTGTAAGCAATGACTGAACCAAGTAAGCTATCAACTGAATAAGTATTCAAATCTTTAGATTCAGTGATCGCAGTTATCTTAGCATCATACGAAGAAGGCAAACATCTAAGAATTTTGTTCACTCTTTCATAATTAGTGAGTTCTCTTCCTAAAGCATGTAGAGAAGTAATAATTTGAGTGAACCTCATATACATTTCAGAAATAGATTCAGTAGATTTCATACAAAAAAGTTCATAGTCATGAAGAAATATATTTAACCTAGACAGTTTGACTTTAGTTGTACCTTCATAAATAATGCACAATCTATCCCAAATTTCTTTACTATTTGTACAGGTAGAAACACGCATGTAATCCTTAGATCTTAAGGCACAGAAAAAATAGTTCAAACATTTGGCATTCAATTGGGCTAAGTCCCGATCATCAAGAGTCCATTCAATAAAAAGCTATTCAGTTTTAATATTATTAACCATTCTAAAAGGTACTTCATAGCCATCCTTAACAAGCATCCACATACGATAATCTATAGATTGAAGAAAAGTGGACAAGCGAGTTTTTCAAAAATAGAAAGGTATGTTATCGAACAATGGTGGTCATGTAATTGAATAACTTTTAGCAGTATTGCGATTTCCAAAGTTAGTCATGTATCAAATTCAAAAGTTTGTAAACTTAATTTTTGAATCCCGCTCTGATACCACTTACAAGTTCGATAGGGATGTTAAGCCCTGATGAACTAGTCCTGAGGCTAACCAGGGGGGGGGGGTGGGTGAATTGGTTATTTTAAAAAATTTGTGAGCAACAGAAAAGGTCTTTTTAATAATTTACAGCAGAAATAAGTAAACACAAAAATAAAAAGATCTACCACAGATTTCACCCAAGCAGATAATAATAAAAAAGTAAAGTACAGAAAATAATTAGAAAGAGCACACCAGATTTTAGAGTGGTTCAGTCAACTTGACCTACGTCCACTCCCTGGAGCCTCCCCTCCGGGTATTGCACTAACACAAAAGTGACTCTCCTTCTGCTCCCACAACAAGGTGGAGAAGCCTGCACAAAACTCCTTTCCACCAACCTGGTGAGGCAGAGAACCTGAATTCCTTTCACTTCCTCCTGAAGCAGGCAGAGAACCCGGACTCCTTTCACTTCCTCCTGAAGCAGGCAGAGAACCTGAACTCCTTTCGCTTCCTCCTGAAGTGGGCAGAGAACCCAGATCTTCTGGCGAACGATCCTCCCACAAAAAATACCGACAAGATAAGAGATGACGAATGGAGAAGATGACTCTGATCCTTGCTTGGAGTAACCTTTGTGAATGCCTCACAAACTCCCCCTCACAAGATCCTCTCTCTCTCCCAAGCTCTCTCTCTCTCTCTCTCAATGTTTCTCAAGAAAGGAAAGTGGCAAAAGATTTTACTTGTTGGAAGAAAAAGATCTTAAATAGGATGGCTCAAAAATAGCCCTAAATCTCAACTGGTCGGCCAGGATCGTCCAGGACGATCTGGCGATCGTCCTATACGATCAGTTCAAAAACACACAAAATTGTCTTGAAAACTGCTCTAGATGTACAGGTTAAACATGCTGGACGATTACAAAATGTCTTGATCTTCCAGGACGATATCTCTATCATCAGATACGATTAGTTTAAATCCACACAAAATCATCCTGAGCACCGCTCTGGACGTACAGGTGAAACATGCAGGACGATCTCAAAATGACTTGATCATCCGGGATGATATGGGTATCGTCCCGTACGATTAGTTCAAAAGCAGGAATATCGTCCAGCACACAGCTCTGGACATACAGGTGATAGGCACTGGATGGTCAGGATTTTTAACACATCGTCACGATCCTGAGATCATCCAGGACGATATGATCGAATCAATCAGACCTTAATTACTTTCCTTAATCACCAGACTAATTTAGGCATGATTGTAATGGATCATCTAGGATGATACACATATCGTTCGGGACGATCAGAACAAATTACCAAAAATAAAAACTTGCCTAACTTGATCTGGCGGCTGAGAATTTTTGATTTAAGCCTATCATCCTATACGATATTGATATAGTCCAGGATGATTAGCTTAATCAAACTGACTTAACATGATCGTCCTAATTAGGGTTTCTATTTTCACTGCATCATCCAGGATGATGTCCGGGAGGATCAGAATAAAATTTGAACAGAAACTCTAATTCACTAAAACTCTCCCCCTGAGTATGTATGTGCAAGGTTACTTAGCTAGGGGATCAGTTACATAACATTTGACTCAATAAAAATGAAAACAGTACATTGGACCTATATTTCCAAACAGACTTACTCGATCTTTGACTGGCTTAAACTTGTAATTGATCCTGCGTACCTGAAAGATTAAACAGACAACTAGAGACAAATGTTTGCTATCATCAAAATCATAACCTTTAAAACCAGATTTGCAACAACCATTTCCAGATCCGAATGTATTCCTACAATCTTTGTAGAGCCATTTACTTTGCCAAGACCTTCAATACCACTTTCCTTCATACCAAGCCCTGCATCCTAATCCACTTTTGAGATGATTCCACCCAAATCAACACCTTTGGAAGCCAACCCCTCAGAAACCCAAAGCACAGGATTGTAATTTTCAACTTTATTCAATATGACCACAGTCCCAGAGGAAGAAGAAGTGCCTATATTAAAATGTGACTCGCCTCTTGAATTTTGAAGCAACCTAGACTTGATATGGACATTACCATTGTCTTCAACTAACATGTTTTTTCCCTTACCTATATCTTTAGTAGTCTTCTTAGAAGCCAACAAACCTCCTTCATTTTTTTTAAGAGAATGCATATAGAAAATTTTATTAAACACAACTACTTACACCCATGTTCCTCCTTTAACAAATATAAAAAGGAAGGAGGAATCTTATTAGAACTAATGTCATCCCAAAAAAATCTAAAAAAATGGCTAACTTAGCATGTAAATCTGCTAACTTAATACATTCGCTATTAGAGAAAATAAATAAAACTTGCTTAAAATCACTAATAAAGCCTAAATCCTTGGGATTTAGGAAGTCATCCTTCACATCAGCCTTATTCAATAAATTTTGAAAGAATTTGATAACATTAAGGTTATCACCTTCAATAATGACACCCTCTGCATCAAACATCTAATTTTGAATAAATCTCTTTAAAGAAAGAATCAATAACAGCTCAACTTGTGAGCAATCCCAATGAAGACAATTGAATCCAAAAGCGCATAAGAACCGTCCTTTACAATCTCTAAAGACTCCATCAATACCAGCTTTATTCGTACTTAGCAATGAAGCATCTATATTAGCTTTGATCCATCCAGGAGGAGGAGGACACCAAGACGGCCGAGACAGCTTACACAGTTGATTAGCATCCTAGTTCTCCCAAATGAGATTAGTACAAAATGAAGTAGCAGCATAATTAATAGAATTTGCTGCTATATAAGAGGAACAATCATTCAAACCATCATGAATTATCTTGTTTATACTCTTCCAACAGAAAAACACCACAGAATAGTATAGATTACCTTGTAACATATTAGAATTTGCAAGAATTTTTAAGATACAATAACAATCTACAAGATAATTGAATCTAGGAATTACGAAGCCCCATTTAGTGAGAAAACTGAATACTTGATACAATTTAACACACTTGACTACAACATGTTCTGAGTCCTCCATAGCCTCTCAACCTCTCGGACATCCATCACAATCAGCTAGCCTCCTATACTTCAAAAAATGGTTACATAGAAAAGCATTCCTCTTTAAATGCCACCAGAACAAATCAAAGAGAGGCCTTAATTTAAGTTTCTTCATCCAGCTCCAATCCTTGTCCTCCAAGCTATCTCCATTAGATTTTTTTAGAGCTAAAGCCGAAATGGACTTACCAGAGCATTTAAACTATAGCTCCAACTAATCTCTCAACAAATTATATTGAATAGAGATGGCTAAGATGATTTCCACCAGATGCTACCCAAAGAATTGCTTCAACTTATGTTTATTCCACTTTCCATCACAGATAAAGCCTGAAAGAAATTTAGTTTCTTTATTCATGTTAGCCACAAATTAGGGCATTTCACTATACATTTATCCAAAATCCAAGTGACCTTGATGGTATTGACTTCCATACCAGTCAACACCTTCCATCTCACTATTGGATGAAGAAACTTTGCACTGTTTAAGACAATCTTCCATGTGGATAAAGAATAACTTTTTCATTCAAAATTCCACACATCAATATGATACTTTGACACCAAGGTTCTATTGAGAAGGGAGTTAGGCTCCACACCCTCCTTCCCTTTTAGGCTTACAAAGAACATCCCATGCTACATAATGAAGTCCCTTAGTAGCACCCTTCTTATGCCATAAAAAATTGCTACATATCTTCTCAAAGTCATTCAGGACTCCCATGGGGACAAATGAATGAGTTGCTAAAAATATAGGAAGTGAAAGAAAAGCTGAGTTTAGAAGAAGTAACTTTCCAGTAAGAGAAATAAACTTATTTCCCCACGTATTCAACCTATTAGCAGCTTTTACTAACAGATTTTGAAAATAAAAAAACACCATTCTTCTTAATGCAATTTTAACCCCTAAATACTCTATTTCACAAACAACTTTGAAACCCAACAACTTTGAGAGAGATCTCCTTTTCCTTCTCTTAGCCGACTTTACAAAAAGAATAGAAGATTTAAGTACATTTATCTTCTGCCCGGTCCATCTACAATAATCTCCAATAATGTTCTTCACTTTTTTCATGCTTTTAAGGTTGGCCTCAGAAAAGATAACTATATCGTCAGCATACAATAAATGAGAGATCAAAGGAGCATTTGGAGCCACCTTAATACTGACATTTCTTCCTCTTTGAGAAAAAGAATTGGTCAATAATTGAGAGCACATTATAAAAAGGTAAGGGGACAAAGGACAACCTTGTCTAAACTCACTTCTTGCCTCAATCCATTCAGAGTAAACACCATTAACCATAATAGAAAATTTAGGCACCACCAGACACTCCATAATAAGATTAGAAAATTTTCTTGGAAACCCAAAACCATTAAGCACTTGGTTAAGAGTAGACTATCCCATGCTATCATATTGTTGCTCCATATCAATTTTAATAGCCATCAACCACTCTTTGATTTTGAATATCTAAATTAGTTAAATAATTCTTGGGCAAGTAAAATTTGATCAGACATAGACCAACCCTTCACATAAGCATACTGAACTTCAGAAATTATTTTAGGGAATAAAAGAGACATCCTATTTAATAACATTCTAGCCATAATCTTATAAATAGATTTGCAGAGGCTAATAGGATGATAATTAGAAGGTGTCAAAGGGGTTTTCACCTTTGGAATCAAAACCACATTAGTCTGCTTCCACTCAGAACACAAATTGCTAGAAGTGAAGAACGAATTAATCACCCTCCAAACATCATCTTTAATAAAAGGCCAATAAGCTTTAAGAAAAGAGTTAGTTATCCCATCATTACCTGGTGACTTGTTTGGCTCCAAATGCTTAATCACATACTCCAGCTCATCAAAGGAAAAATCTTTCTCAAGCATCAATCTATCACCATCATCTAACTTAGCTGAAGTGGAAGGCCACCCTTTTAAAAGACATCTACGTTCTCTCCATTTGTCTTTGAAGTACTTAAAGAAAATACCCTCTATTTGCACTTGGTCTTCAATCAGCACCCCTTCATTATTTTTAACTTGATTGATCCAATTACCATTTCTTCTAGCCGATGCATAAGCATAAAAGAATTTTTAGTTAAAATCACCTTCTTCCATCCATTGAACTTTTGCTCTTTCTTTCCACCAAGTACTAAGCTGGGCAAGTGTGGAATTAAGCTAATTAACCTTGGATTTCAAAAGAAGCAATCTCTGATTCGTGAGACCACCGTATTTGGCTTCTTCAACTTGCAATTCAAGAATTTCCTTTTTAAGAACCTCCTTCAAGTCATACAAGCTTTTGTGCTTTGCTTTACTCCAAAAGAATAAAGCCGTCATAGCTCTTTTAAATTTTACATTAAGGGGTTCCACGATGCTACCCCGAAAAGATTTCTTCCAAGAGTGAAAGACAATAGCATAAGATGCCAAAAATGTTATCCAAACGTCCTCAAACATAACTGTTCAACTTCTATGAAAACTTGATGAGAAAATTCTCAGCATTATGGGACAGTGATCTAAAGCCAATCTAGCTAAATGCATAATAACCTCCATCTTAATAGCCTCCAATGCAGCAGAGTTAAGAATACATTGGTCCAATCTTTCTAAGATTGGAGCTCCACCAATTTTATTGTTACACCAAGTGTATTTAGGACAAACTATTCCCACTTCATGAAAGTCACAATTACTCATAAAAGAATACATATCTTAAGTCCCTTGAGACATAACAAACTTCTTACCACCTTTCTTATCATCTTGAAAAAATAAATAATTAAAGTCACCACCCACAATAGCTGGAATAATTTTGCAAGAAAGCGTCTCAAGACTACTCCACAAACTTCTCCTTTTGAAACAATCCCAGCTCCCATAGACCATGGCTACTAACCATACACCTTTATTAGCAATATTAAGCTCACCCACCACTAATTGAGAATTTGCTTCTTTAACTGAAAAGGTATCAATATTCGACCTCCAGCAAGTTAAGATACCACTAGATAACCCTTCTGCAGGAAAAAGTAAGAAATCCCACTTCTCACCAATGAATTTCTTGAATTCAAATGAATCAATAGAAGGAATCTTAGTTTCAACCAAGCCAACAAACAAAGCATCATAATCTTTCACAATCTCCTTCAAATATCGAGAGGCTTTAACTTTCCTAGCCCCTCTATAATTCCAAAAAATAATGGACGTCATTTAAGAATGATAGTGGGATTGCTCCCACTAGCATTTCTCTTCAATACCTCATTTCTCCTATTACGAGAATTAAAATTGATTTTTCCAAGCGATTGAAGCTCTTTGGGAGCTTAAACTTGACAGCACCCAACGAGATAGACTTCTTATTACCATATGAGTTAGAAGAGTCATTTACCTCATCACTCAATTTCCCATCTTCTTTGTCATTTGTACTGAATTTAACAATATCATCCTTAGCATTAAGGTTTACATCAATAATGTCTGTTTCTAATAAACTGAACATGTTAGCATCAATTGGTAAAGGCTCCTTACCACCAACAGCTGGGTTGATAGTCATCATCACTTGATTTTTAGATTATCTGCGAACCAAGTCAACAGCTTCCACATCTTTCTCAACAACTGACACTTCTTGTTCTACATTTAATTGTTCTTGTTCATTGATCACCAGCAAAACATCGCTGACTTCTTCAAAACTATTCTTCACTTCTGGCTCATTTTCATAAGTTTTTGATTGCTGAACTTTCTTAACAAAAATAGGGGCAATTTTAGTAGGATTGATCTGAACACCTATAAAAGGAGAATTAAATTTCCTTCTTCTTCCATAGCTAACATGAATCTAAGGACCATATGACAAACCTTTTTCTTCAGCCAACATCTTAGACTTCTCCATATTGGCAATACCTAAATTTGAAATTCTCGAGCAATCAAGAGCACCACAATTCTTCTCTAAGATAGAATCATTTGTTAGATGCCCAATTTTCCCACACTTGAAGCAAAAAGTGGAAACTTTCTCATATTCTATCTTTTGAAAAAAATTGACCATCTAGACCTTCCACCTATACCCCTAATGGAAGTTGTTTGTCTAGAGAAACATGTACACAAACTCTACAAAACTCTCTTCTCCCCCACTGGAACATATTTTCATCCAAAAAAAAAGGTGATCCCACCAAAGAAGCAATTCAAGATATATTAATCTCATCCCAACAATAAAGAGGTAGATGAGGCATCCTCACCCATATAGGAGAAGTCAAACCTTTCAGAGAAGTAGGAGAAAACTCCGGTGTCCACTTGTCCTGCCCCACAATATGTCTATGAACAAACCAAGGACCTCCTGGTAATACTTCTTCCATAGATTTAGATGAAAAAAATGAGCATAGCACCCAACGTAACCCATGAATCGTTAGGTGGAACTTCCCAAACTGCATCCATTACCGGCAAAACTCCTCTGCAATCACGTGTACCGAAATATTATTTCCAAAAACTTTCACAACTATAGAGCATTGAAGTTTATCAAAATTAGATTTGACACTAGGTTCAAATAATTTGACAGTAAGACCATCTTCAGATAAAATTGATTTATCATTTTTAAAATTAATTCTAACATTAGGACGTCTAGTCCATGGATTTCCTACCCTATCATTCCCAGCATTCATAGCAGAAGGATTTCCATCCTTGTCATTCTGAACTAAATTTCCTTCAGTTACATTCCCTTGGGCATTTTCACAACCATCTGAAAGGTCTTTTGCAACATTCACAGCCAAAGAACTATCTTTATTAGTAACATTACCAAATCTGTTGACAAAAAGCTTCATGTCCGATGATGATGATGCCTCAAAATCATTTGTTCTATTCAATAAAGAAATGCTACCAATTGATTGAGGAGTTTTGAAAATTTCTTCATCTAGAACTTGCTTTCCTTTACTTGCAACCGGAGATTTCTTCCTTACAACACCATCAACTAGTTCATTGATCACCAAAGGGCCTTCAAATCTACTCTTGTTATGACTTGTTTGCAAAGAAGTTTGTAAATCATCATTACGAGAACTTGGTGGAACAAAAATGGAAGACTTTCGGTAACTAGAAGTGGCCGCCAATGGCACCTCTGCCATGAGCGAATGAATCGCCAAAAAAAGCAGGACAAAATATTTGAAAAAAAAAAAATAAACCACATTCATTGATATTAAATGCATTCAACTTTTAAACCTTGATTTTGTATCTGGAACAAAACTTGATTTCCCATCTCCAAATATAGGTGGAGACGATGAGATAGATCGAGCAAGAAACAAAGAACTTCTTGTAGAAGATCGTCAAACATCGAAAGGACCACCAGCTGAAGGAGGATGGAGCCCCTCCATCATCATCGGAATAACCATTAAACCTGTGAAATCAAACTTTGAAATTTTGTAATCTCTCTCTAATTTCTCAGAGCTTCTCTCTAACTTCTCTCTCTTCAACATGCATATTACATGAATTTATTATGTGTATGTCACAATGCTTACTTATAACTCCACTCCCCCCTTTAATCCTCCCATACCTGCACCAAGTAAGTGGGGTCAAAACATAACACTCAAAGATCCACACAAGGCATATTGGGTTAGAATAGATAATAACTACTGAAAGTTGGTTAGGGATGTTAAGCCCTTATGAATAAGCCCGAGGCTAACCAAGAGGGGGATGAATTGGTCATTTTAAAAATTCATGAGTAAAAATGATTTTAAAAATCTTTTTGAATGTTTTAAAATATTTACAGTTTTGTGATGATGTGTAAATATTCAACAATAACAAAATAATAATCACAATCACACAATCATCAACAGGAAAATAAGTGTGAAAAAATCAGAAAGAATACACCACATTTTATAGTGGTTCGGATAACATGACCTACGTCCACTCCCCGGAGCCTCCCCTCCGGGTATTACACAAACACTATGTGACTCTCCTTCTACTCCCACAGTAAGGTGGAGAAGCCTATACAAAACTCCTTTCCACCAACCCGATGAGGCAGAGAACCCGGACTCCTTTCGCTTCCTCCTGAAGCAGGCAGAGAACCTGGACTTTTTTTTCTTCCTCCTGAAGCAGGTAGGGAACCTTGATCTTCTTGCAGATGATCCTTCCACAGAGACACCAAGGATAAGAGACAACGGTCGAAGAAGATGACTCAGATCCTTGCTTGGAGAAATCATTGTGAACCCCTCATAAACTCCCCCTCACAAGATCTTTTCTCTCTCTATTAAGCTCTCTCTCTCCTTCTCAAGTCTCTCACATGAAAGGACAGCGACAAAAGATCTTAATGATAGAAGATAAGAGATCTTAAATAGTAGGGATCAAAATTTGTCCTAAATTTCAGCTGGTCATCAAATATCATTCAGGACGATCGTTAGATCGTCCTGTACGATCAGTGTAAATCAGCCCCTTTTAGCTTGAACGATCTGGTTCTTCTGGATGATTAGAAGACAATTCTGTTCATATCATCTGGGATGATTTTGCGATCATCTGGGATAATTAGTTCAAACCAGGATTATCATCCAGAAGATAGCTTGTGATGTCCAGGAGAAAAGCCTGGATGATCTGAACAAAATGACTTAATCATCAAGGACGATATGTATATCGTCCTGAACGATTAGTTCAAAAAGACCAAAATCATCCAATAAATTCCTTGGGTTATACAGCCAAACCATGTTGGATGATTATAAAATGACCTAATCATCCCGGACGATATTTCTATCATCCCGTACGATCAGTTCAAAATCGAGAATATCATCCAAAGGATTGTTCGGGTCTTCTAGGTGAAATGCTCTGGATGGTCAGGATTTCAAATTGATCATCCAGGATGATATGATCGAATCACTCAAACCTTAATTACTTTCCTAAATCACCTAAGTAATTTAGGCATGGTTATAATGGATCGTCTAGGACAATACACATATCGTTCGAGACGATTAGACTAAATTTCTAAAAATAAAAACTTATCTAACTTAGTCTGGCGGCTGAGAATTTTTGATTTGAGCATATCATCCCATACAGTGGGTGTATCATCCAAGATGAACTGCTTAATCAGATTGACTTAGCATAGACGCCCTAATTAGGGTTTCTATTTTTAATGGATCATCCAGGATGATGTGAATATCATCCAAGACGATTTGAACAAAATTTGAACAGAAAGTCTAACTCACTAAAACTCTCCCCCTGAGTGTGTGTGTGCAAGGTCACTTAGCTTGGGGATCTATTACATTACACTTGACTAAAAAAAGATGAAAAATTATATTACACCTAAAAACACCAACAGACTGACTCGATCTTGAGCTAGCTTGAATTGCAATTGATCTTATGAACCTGAAATGTTAGACACTCAAATAGAAATGAAAAGGTTTGTTATCATTAAAATCATAGTCCTTGAATTCAGATTCACAACAATCTCCCTCTTTTTGATGATGGCAAACATTTGTTACTAATTCAAAATTTAGTAAATAAATATGGTGAACATTTATGATATAAGAAATTGAACATTTCCAATGATAATTTAAAGTACTGAACTGAATTAAACAGAACACTTACAATGATCCACAACATAAACTAATCCCCTTTCTTGCATCTCAAAAAGGGAAAACACAACAGAAACATAGAAGAAAAGAAAATAGTACAAAAAAATAACATAAAATATCAATAAAAATAGACAAACTAGTAGAAAGGGGATCTTGATTAGATGGAGGAGGAGGAGGTGGCTAAAATAGGCTGTGAAGAGTGGCAAACTATTCTCCAAACCAGGCCATATCCTGGTCATGCTGCTGCTGCTATTGGACTACGAAGGCATTGAAGCAATTGACATCCTCAACATGCTGCTGCTCCTAGGCAATGACGTAGGAGTTAAACCGTGCCTCCCACTGGCCAAACCGGTGCACTAGGTGATTAAGAGATGATTCTATATAGAGAGGAGCAGGTGTAGTGGGTACAGGAGCAGCTTCTTCCTCTTCTCCCTCAACATCCGTGCTGGGCTCCGGATGAAGGTGTATACTGTGAAGAATGTGGAAGGAGTTATTGGAGTAGAAGGAAGGATTGATATTAGCTGGAATCAGATATAGTAGATTGTACTTCATTTCAAGAGCATAGGTAGTGATGTGTCCTAAGGCTAGATTTGGGCGTCTCCTGTGGCCCAAATCCTTAATGCTAGTGAGGTGTTCGATGTAGCAAAATATGAGGTCAGTTGCATTAAAGTCACGATGGGACATAATGTAATAGGTAGTTATGGAGAGCAAGGGAGTAATGTGGATGCGATCTCCAGCCTTTGTAATGATGGAGGAGCGAAGGACATGCTGGATTGTCCTTGCATCCTTGACTAGGGAAGAATAGGAATTATCGTGGTAAGGGGCATTGGTGTTTCTAAGAAAGTGATTGGTGACACTCCAGTTAAAATTAGGATTAGAGGACATAAGATGGAGTTTATCACTAATAATCAAATTTAGAGAATATCATGAAAATCTTGGGTTGTTAGTTCGAAAGGATGGCTATTAACATAGGAGCGAAGAGCAGAGTAAGTAGAGTCGATGCGAAGATTTGCAAAGAAAATGCGGAGAAGCTCAAAGCTAAACGGGAAAGTGAGAGTCAGAATGAAGGTGAGGGAAGTGTGGGCAAAAAGGTCAAGTACTGGATATGTAAGGATGCAAGAGTTGACAATTTTTTATTTTGTGATCGCCACATCAAGGAAGCACAGGAAGGCAGCCTGATCAGCTGCTTAAAAAAAGCAAGAATTGACACTTCCCTGAGAGGAACTAGCACCCTGATTCCTAGATCGTTTGCCACCAGCCATTAGAATATGATTGGATTAAGGATTGAAATTAGAGTGGTGAAAAATGATGGAGAAAGTGGCTATTTAAATAGAATTCATCTAGATAGTCTAGGATGATCGTTAGATCATCCAGGACGATTGGGGCAATAATGTCATCTAGGATGATTAGTCAAAAAGGCGGTCAGATTGTCGAGGATGATCAGATATCATCCATGATGATTAGACACAGATGATCATCCTGAGGAGACATGCTGGATGACTTTTGACTATAAGTATCATCCATGATGATTAGGTGGATTATCCAGGACGATATGCAATAAATGAATCAGCCGGGCTGAATTTGAATCGCCCAGCTTCTGCCACATCGATCATCCTGGACGATGAGGTGGATCGTCCTAGATGATGACCAATAATTGGTGAAGATCAGCCATTGGATCAAGATGGGGATGATTTGATCATATCATCCAGGATGATGTATAGATCATCCAGGACAATCTGACCAAAAAAATAAAAAATGATGAAGGATGGAGAGGAATGATTAGGGATCCCAAAACACACAAAAAAAATCAAAATCAAACCAAAACAAAAAGAAAAAAAATAAAGACAGGAAAATATCAATAAAAACATTTTTTTTATCAACTCCAGTAAATTAAAATTTTTTCTTGTGTTTCAATTCAAAAGATAATAAGAAGAAAATCGACAACGCTAAAATCTAGAAAAATTGGAAAATCAATTTTTGTAGTCTTACCTTGGACACCTTACAGTTTCAAATTCCTTTTAAACAAAAGTCTAGTTCAGAAGAAATGAAATTAGATTCGAAAAGAGATTCTTTGAAGCCTCATTTAAAAAAAAATATCTGATAAAATAGTATTACAAAGTAAGGAATCAGAGATCATGATTTTCCATCTCAAGCTTTTGAAAGTATGAAGTGGCGCATGGATTTCTCTAAGATATTTAAAGATCCGAAAGGGAAGAAAGCTTGTTTCTTTGTGGGCTCATTTTGTGCCTCTTTTTCAATTTATTTGGCTCTCTTTGTGCTTCTTTTGATTATTGATACACTTTGTGTATCTTTTCAATTTGGCGATATTGCGTATCTTTTTAGCTTTAGGCTCATTTTGTGCCTCCTTTTTTTGCAAGCTTGCTTCCTTTAATAATCTCAAAATAATCTCAGTTGTGGAATTACCTTCCAGACATAAGAGGAGAGAAAACTAACTCTCTTTGGTAAGGAGGATTAACTCACATAAAAAAATCGTACTCCACATAATAAGTACAATCACCTAATTAAGAAAAGCATAACAATGATTCAAAGCTTTGAAAACACTATTCATATGAGGTAGATTACTGTATGAAGATAAAATAGATCTCTATTTCAAAAACCAACTTTTTAATTTTGAAGAAGATTTTTTATCCAAAAATAATAATACGCCATTAAAAGTGTTAGTGTTGCAAATATGGTTTTGATGATGACAAACATGTTTGTATTCTATTTTGCTTGGCTAATCCATTTCAGATACAAAAGATCAAAAGCAACTCAAGCCAACTTAAGATCGGGTCCAAGTGTGTCTAAAATGTATTATTTTTCCTTTTCTTGAGTTAATTGTAATGTAATTAATCCTCTAGCTAAGTAACCTTGCACACACACATTAATGGGGAGAGCTTGAGTGAATTAGAGTTTCTGTTCGGTTTTGTTCAGATCATCCTGAACGATATTCACATCATCCTAGACGATCAAGTAAAAACAGAAACCCTAATTAGGGTGACTAAGTTAAGTTTGTTTGATTAAGCCGATCGTCCTGGTCGATCCCGACATCATACGGGACGATATGCTCAAATCAGAAATTCTCAGCTGCCAGATCAAGTTAGGAAAGTTTTTATTTTAAGATATTTGGTCTGATCGTCCCGGACGATATATGTATCGTCCTGGATGATACTGTATAATCATACCTAAATTAGTCTGGTAATTAAGGAAAGTAATTAATATTTGATTGATACGATCATATCGTCCTGGACGATCGTAAGATCATCCTGGATGATCATGATCATCTAGTGTCTTTCAGCTGTACGTCCAGAGCGGTGATCAGGATGATTTGGGCACATTTTGAACTAATCGTATAGAATGATATCCATATCGTCCTGGACGATCAAGTCATTTTTGGATCATCCAGCACAAGTTTCTCTGGACGACCAGACTGGTCTTCTGGATGAAATTTTTGAATTTACACTAATTATCCTGGATGATCGTAGAATTGTACGGGACGATCAGAACAACGTTTTCCACTGATCATTCAGAAGAGCAAGATCATCCAGGCTGAAATAGCTGATTTTGAACTGATCGTACATGATGATCTATCGATCATCCTGGCTGATCTAGGCCGACCAGTTGAGATTTAGGGCAAATTTTGAGACCTCCTATAAAAGATCTTTTTCTTTTAATAAGAAAAATCTTTTGCCACTTTCCTTTCCTGAGAAAACCTAGAGAGAGAGAGTTTGGGAGAGAGTGAGAGGATCTTGTGAGGGGGAGTTTGTGAGGGATTCACGAAGGTTGGTCCAAGCAAGGATCAGAGTCATCTTCTCCGCTCATGGTCTTTCATCATGTTGGTGTTCTTTTTAAGAGGATCATTTGCAAGAAGATCCGAGGTTCTCTGCCCGCTTCAGGAGGAAGCGAAAGAAGTCTGAGGTTCTCTTCCTGCTTCAAGAGGAAGCAAAAGGAGGTTAGGTTCTCTGCCTCACCATGTTGGTGGAAAGGAGTTTTTGTACAGGCTTCTCCGCCTTACTGTGGGAGTAGAATGAGAGTCACTGTGGTTTAGTGCAATACCCGGAGGGGAGGCTCCGGGGAGTGGATGTAGGTAAAGTTGACTGAACCACTATAAAAATCTGGTGTGTTCTTTCTGATTACTTTCTGCACTTTAGTTTTCTGTGATTATCTGCTTGGGTGAAATCTGTGTTTGATCTTTTCTCTTGTCTGTTTTACTTGTTTCCGCTGCAAATCATCGAAAAGATTTTTACTGGTGCTCTCGAATTTTTAAATAACCAATTCATCCCCCTCTTGGTTTGCCTCGAGACTAGTTCATCAGGCCTTAACATCCCTATCAAACTTTCAAGTGGTATCAAAGCGGGAATCATAAAATCTAGTTTTGAAAAACTTTTGAATTTGATCCATGGCTAACTTTGGTAATCGTAATACTACTGAAGGGTATTCAATTACACGACCGCCATTATTTGATAACATTCCTTTAGATTTCTGGAAAACTCGCAAGTCCACTTTTCTTCAATCAATTGATTATCGCATGTGGATGCTTGTTAAGGATGGATACGAACCACCTTTTAGAATGATTAACAATATGAAAACTGAACTGCCCTTTACTGATTGGACTTTTAATGATCATAATTTAGCACAATTGAATGCCAAATGCTTGAACAATTTTTTCTGTGCTTTAAAAGCTGAGGATTACATGCGTGTTTTTACTTGTACAACTGGAAAAGAGATTTGGGATAGATTATGCATCACTTGTGAGGGTACAACTAAAGTTAAACAGTCTAAGTTAAACATATTGCTTCACGACTATGAACTTTTTTGCATGAAACCTACTGAATCCATTTCTAAAATGTATATAAGGTTCACTCAAATTGTCACCTCTTTGCATGCCTTAGGTAGAGAACTTACAAACTATGAAAGAGTGAACAAAATTCTTAGATGTTTACCTTCTTCATATTATGCTAAGATAATTACAATCACTGAATCTAAAGATTTGAATACTTACTCTATTGATAGCTTGCTTGGATCACTCATTGCTTATGAGCAAGGGGTGAACCAAAGACAGCTTAATGCAGGTGAGAAGAAGAAGGAGAAAATAGTGGCACTGAAGGCCAATGAGAGTGATACTAGTTCTTCCGAGTCTGATAGCGATGATGTTGCCTTGATCACTAGGCAATTCAAAAGCTTTCTAAGGAAGAAACACAAGAACTTTTAGAAGTGGAACAAGGGTAAGTCCAACAAAAATTTTAAGGGTTCATCTGATACTGTCTGTTTTGAATGCAGGAAGCCTGGACACATTAAGGCTGATTTTCCTACACTTAAAGCTCACCCAAGTAAGGAGAAGGGTGAGGAGAAACACAAGTTCAGGAAGGATAAGAAGCGGATTCAGAAGGCATTCTGGGCAGACTCTGCATCCGACTCCTCTGAGACTAAAGCTGAAGAGGAGGAAACCAATTTGTGTTTGATGACTGATAATCATCCTGGTCAGTTTGACCAGAAAGAGGTATGTGAGCTTACTTATGATCAATTATTTGAAATATCTGAAAGAATTCATGCATCGTATAGGAAGCTTAAGAAAACTCATGCTAGCTTGAAACTATAACTTCTAAATTTACAAAAAGAGCATGAAATTTTGATTAAAGATCACTCTACTGTTGATTGCAATCACATGTCTTTACTTGATGAGTTTGATGAATTGAACAAAAAATATTCTGATATAGTTACTAAGCATGATTCATTAAAATCCTCGCATGTTGATTTAGAGAAAGCTTTCAAAGAATTAGACAATCTGGCATGTGAAGCGGAGAGTAGCAATGGTGCTTTGAAATTTGAAATTGCAAGTTTAAAGAAAAAAAATGAATTTTTGAAAGTTAAAATCAGTTCTTTTGAGAAAAATGAAACACCTCCTACGTTTACACAGTTTTATACACCTCCACCTTTCGTAGAATCTGTTTCAAAATCATCAAAGCATATTTCGTACAAACCTAGGAAGAGGCACTATCACCCACGTAGATTAGTTAACCCTTTTCCTGGTGTTTGATGTTTTTCCTGTGGCATGTTAGGACACATTTCCCACACCTACATTATTCACCATAGTACATATTGGGTGTGGAGGCCCAAATTGCCTGTTTCACAGCACAGCACACATGCATTGCATTCTTCTTTTCATAAGAAGGAACCCAAACCTGTTTGGGTTCCTAAAACCAACGTTTGATGATTTTGTAGGTGTGCTCTCACACAAGACCTTGTGAGAGCATGTGGTACTTGGATAGCGGATGTTCTAGACACATGACTGGAGATGCAAATCAGTTCATTTTGCTGGAGGCCAGGGCTGGAGGCAAGGTTACACTTGGAGATAACACCACCAGGAGGGTGGTAGGTTCAGGTATAATTGGTGATTCAAAGAATTTTATGATTGATAATATTTTGCTTGTAGATGGACTGAAACACAACCTTCTGAGCATCAGTCAACACTGTGACAAAGGATACAGCATCAAATTCCTGCCCACTTGCTGCATTTTAAGCTTAAATGACAAAGTTATTTTGCAGGGACAAAGGATCAACAGTGTCTAAAAGCTAGATGTAAGTTGCATTAAAGCTAAAAATTCAATTTGCTTAAAAAACTACTGCTGATGAGTCTTGGTTGTGGCATATGAGATTGTATCATGCCAGTATAAAAACCCTTAGGAGAGTCACCTAAAAGTACTTAGTTAGAGGTGTGCCTAAGCTTAAGTTCATTAAGGACCACCTGTGTGATGCCTGTCAGTTAGGGAAGCAAGTCCAGTCCTCCTTTCACTCTGTTAAGAATACTAGAACCTCTAGACCTTTAGAAGTCCTTCACATGGATCTCTTTGGACCCATTAGCACTGCCAGCTTAGGAGAGAAAGTCTATGGTTTTATGATTGTTGATGACTACTCGAGGTTCAATTGGATTAAATTTTTGTCACATAAATCTGAGTCATTTGATGAATTTAAGTCCTTTTCCACTTAGATTCAGAGGAAGTTAAGTTGTGAGATCTTGACTATTCATAGTGATCATGGTAGAGAGTTTTAAAATGTGAAGTTTGGAAGTTTTTATGAGGAGCAAGGGATTAGTCGCAACTTTTTAGCTACTAGGACCCCTCAGCAGAACGGGGTAGCTGAAAGGAAGAATAGGACCTTAGTGGAAGAGGCTAGAGCCATGCTTACTGTGTATTCACTTCCAAAATACTTCTAGGCTGAAGCAGTGAACACTGCCTGTTATGTGCTGAATAGGGTGAATGTGAGATCAAATCTGAACAAGATACCTTATGAGATCATTAAGGGTAAAACTCCATACTTGTCCCACCTCCATATCTTTGGCTGTAAGGTTTTCATTCTCAATAATAGGAAATCATCCATAGGAAAGTTTGACCCCAAATCTAATGAAGGAGTGTTCTTAGGCTATTCTAGTATGGGGAAATCTTTTAGGGTGTACAATAAGAGGACTTTGGTGGTGGAAGAGACAACTCATGTGGTGTTTGATGAATCTGATCCTAAGGTGACTAGAGTTGAGGAAGAAGAAGAGGTAGAGGAGATTACCCAAGGGGTTGAAAATGCAAATCTGGAGGAAAGAGTAGATCCTCAAACCACACTGCCTAGAGATTGGAGATATTCTTCGAGTCATCCTAAAGAACTGATCTTAGGAGACCCTTCAAAAGATGTTAGGACTAGGCATGGACTTAGGAAGGAAGTAAACCACTCTACCTTTATCTCAATGACTGAACCCACCAACATCAATCAAGCCCTCTTTGATGAATTCTGGATCTTAGCTATGCAAGAAGAATTGATTCAATTTGTAAGGAATGATGTTTGGGAGTTAGTAGAAAGACCTAGAAATCAAAGTATTGTGGGAACCAAGTGGGTCTTTAAGAATAAGATGAATGATTCTGGTGTGGTGGTTAGGAATAAGGCAAGATTGGTAGCTAAGGGGTATAATCAAATTGAAGGGATTGATTTTGAGGAGACCTTTGCCCCTGTAGCTTGATTGGAAGCCATTAGAGTGCTACTAGCCGTTGTCTGTTATAAGGGATTCAAGCTGTTTCAAATGGATGTCAAGAGTGGCTTTTTAAATGGGGTAATAAAAGAGGATGTTTTTGTAGAACAACCCCCAGGTTTTGCGAGTTCCCAATATCCAAATCATGTTTACAAATTAAAAAAGGCCTTATATGGATTGAAATAGGCACCCATAGCTTGGTATGAGAGGCTTAGCACATTCCTGTTAGAAAGAGAGTTTGTTAAGGGGAGCGTAGACACCACCCTTTTTCTGAGGAGAATAAGGGATGACTTACTCATTGTCCAAATCTATTTTGATGATATAATTTTTGGATCTTCTGATAAATTTTTATGTGATGAGTTTTCTAAAATAATGAGTAAGGAGTTTAAGATGAGTATGATGGGAGAATTGTCCTACTTTTTGGGGTTTAGCATAAGGCAAATGGATGATGGAACCTTTCTCAATCAATCTAAATACACTAAGGATATTTTGAAGAAATATAAAATGGACAAAGCTAAGCCAATCAACACTCCCATGAGCTCCTCTATTCAGTTAGATAAGGATTCAAGTGGAAAATCTGTTGATCAGAAGAAGTATAGAGGAATAATTGATCACTGCTTTATCTGACTACTAGCTGACCTGATATCATATTTAGTGTTTATCTTTGTGCTAGGTTTCAGGCTGATCCTAAAGAGTCCCACCTGACTGCTGTTAAAAGAATTCTCAAATATCTTTTAGGAACCCCAAACCTAGGAATCTGGTACCCTAGGCACAGCACCTCTTTTAAGATTATTGGATATTCTTATTCTAACTTTGTAGGGTGTAGGGTGGATAAAAAGAGCACTTCTGAAACTTGTCAATTCATAGGACAGTCTTTAGTCTCCTAGTCCAGTAGAAAATAGAACTCAGTTGCACTTTCTATTGCTGAAGCTGAGTACATTTCCTTAGAAAGTTATGTGGCCCAAGTTCTTTGGTTGAAGCAAAAAGTCTTAGATTTAGGATTACTTGTGGGCATAATTTCTATTATGTGTGATAATACTAGTTCCATCTGCATCTCTAAGAATCCAATCCAATATTCTAGAACCAAACACATTGATATAAGACATCACTTCATTAGGGACCATGTTACAAAAGGGGACATTGAGCTACATCATGTAGCAACTGAAAATCAGCTGGCTGGTATATTTACTAAACCACTGGCCTTTGACTAATTCAATATTTTGAGGACCAGATTAGGAGTGATTGATATAAATGCTTGATTCTGATGAATGCTGATTTTTGATTTATCCTTTTTAATTCTGTTTCTATTAGTTAGCTGTTTGATTTAATTATTTATTTTCTATTTTTTTTATTTTTTCTGCTGATTTCTATTTTAGCCTTCGTGTTAGTTTGATTTGAGTATTTATTTTGATGTGATTTTCTACCTATTTTTTTATGTACTGGTTCATCTCTTTTATTTACTGTGTTATGCTTTTTAAAATCCGATCACTACTCACTACTTCTGATAAACTGGATTTCTAACTGAGAGTTTTACCTTATTTTTATTTGGAAGCTGGTAAGTAGTGATTGATTCCACTGGATCTGTTAAAGGAAAGAAACATTGATGATTATTTCTCTTCCTTTAACTCATTTACTGGTGTATTATTTCTTTTAGATAAAAAAATCTTCTTTAAAATTAAAATATTAGTTTTTGAAATATAGATTTATTTTATCTTCCTATAGTAATCTACCTCATATGAATAGTATTTTCAAAGTCTTGAGTCATTATTATGATTTTCTAAACCAAGTGATTGCACTTATCATACGACGTATGGTTTTTGTTTTGTGAATTACTCTTCCTTACTGTGGAGAGCATCTCCTATGTCTGGAAGGTAATTTTACAGCTGAGATCTTTTAACAATTTTGAGAGGGAGAAAGCTTACAAAAGATGCGCAGTGCACCAAATAAATTAAAAAGAGGCACAAAATGAGCCCAAAGATGAAAAGATGCTAAATGTCACCAAACTAAAAGATACACAAAGTGTATCAAAAATCAAAAGATGCGTAAAGCGCCAAACAAATTGAAAAAGAGGCACAAAATGAGCCCAAATCAAGGTTTCTTCCCTTTCAAATCGTTAAATGTCTTAGAGAAATCCGTGCATCACTTAATATTTTTAAAAGCTTAAGTTTGAAAATTCTAATTTCTAATTTATTACATTGGAACACTATTATATCAGATATTTTTTTGGAACGAGGCTTGAAAGGATCTCTTTTCGAATCTAATTTCTTTTCTTCTGAATAGGAGTTTTTTTGAAAGGGATTTGCATCTATAAGGTGTCCGAGGTGGGAGTTACGAAAGTCGATCTTCAAACTTTTTTTGGATTTCAGCGCTGTTGATCGTCTTTTTATTGGTTTTTGGATTTAAAATTAAGGGAAAATTCTGAATTACTAGAGCAGATCGATTAAAAAAAATCATTATTTTTTGTGTTCTCATTTCGAGTTTTATTACTCTGCTTTTATTTTTCATTTTATTGTATGTGTTTTTGGGATCCCTGATCTTTCATCTCCATCCTCCATCTGATCAGGATCCGCCTCCATTTTAGTTTTATTTTTTATGCTATTTTTTGTCTGTACTATTATTTCTGTTCCTCCACCTTTTTATGATATCAAAAGGGGGCGTTAGTTGTAGTAGTTTTTATTTTATGCATTGATCTTGTCTTGTATTGTTTATGTCATTTGTAGTTGTTTTCCTGTACTTATGTCATTTGTAGTTATTTTCCTGTACTGCTCTAATTATTCAATGAAATTTAATTTTCGATGTGCGTTGGTTGACTCCTAATTCTCTTATTTTAAACTACTGCACAAATGTTTGCCATCATCAAAAAGGGGGAGATTATTGCAAATATGGTTTTGATGATGATAAATATGTTTGTATTCTGTTTAGCTTGGCTAATCCATTTCAGGTATAAAAGATCAAAAGTAACTCAAGCCAACTTAAGATCAGGTCCAAGTGTGTCTAAAATGTACTATTTTTCCTTTTCTTGAGTTAATTGTAATGTAACTGATCCGTTAGCTAAGTAACCTTGCACACACACACTCAGGGGGAGAGCTTGAGTGAAGTAGAGTTTCTATTCAAGTTTTGTTCAGATCATCCTGGATGATATTCACATTGTCCTGGATAATCAAGCAAAAATAGAAACCCTAATTAGGGCGACCAAGTTAAGTCTGTCTGATTAAGCCGATCATCCTAGATGATCCTGACATCGTACGGGATGATATGCTCAAATTAGAAATTCTTAGCTGCCAAATCAAGTTAGGCAAGGTTTTATTTTAAGATATTTGGTCTGATCGTTCCGGATGATACTGTATAATTATGCCTAAATTAGTCTGGTAATTAAGGAAAGCAATTAATATTTGATTGATATGATCACATCATCCTGGATGATTGTAAGATCATCCTGGATGATCATGATCATCTAGTGTGTTTCAGCTGTACGTCCAGAGCGCTGATCAGGATGATTTGGGCATATTTTGAACTAAACGTACAGAACGATATCCGTATTGTCCTGGACGATCAAGTCATTTTTGGGTCGTCCAGTACAAGTTTCTTTGGACGACCAGAGCGATCTTCTAGATGAAATTCCTAAATTTACACTAATCATCCTGGACGATCGCAGAATCGTACGGGACAATCAGAATAACTTTTTCCACTAGTCATCCAGAAGAGCCAGATTGTCCAGGCTGAAACAGCTGATTTTGAACTGATCGTACAGGATGATCTATTGATCGTCCTGGATGATCTAGGCTGACCAGTTGAGATTTAGGGCAAATTTTGAGCCCTCCTATAAAAGATCTTTCTCTTTTAACAAGAAAAATCTTTTGCCACTTTCCTTTCCAGAGAAACCCTAGAGAGAGAGAGTTTGGGAGAGAGAGAGAGGATCTTGTGAGGGGGAGTTTGTGAGGGATTCACGAAGGTTGCTCCAAGCAAGGATCAGAGTCGTCTTCTCCACTCATCTTTCATCCTGTTGGTGTTCTTTGTGAGAGGATCATTTGCAAGAAGATTCAGGGTTCTCTACCCGCTTCAAGAGGAAGCGAAAGGAGTCCGAGGTTCTCTGCCTGCTTAAGGAGGAAGCGAAAGGAGGTTAGATTCTCTGCCTCACCGTGTCGGTGGAAAGGAGTTTTTTTATAGGCTTCTCAGCCTTATTATGGGAGCAGAAGGAGTCACTGTGGTTTAGTGCAATACCCGGAGGGGAGGCTCCATTGAGTGGACGTAGGTCAAGTTGGCCGAACCACTATAAAAATCTGGTGTGTTCTTTCTGATTACTTTCTGCACTTTAGCTTTCTGTGATTATCTACTTGGGTGAAATCTGTTTTTAATCTTTTTGCTTGTGTGTTTTACTTATTTTCGCTGCAAATCAACGAAAAGATTTTTACTATCGCTCTCAAATTTTTAAATAACCAATTCACCCCCCTCTTGGTTATCCTCGGGACTAGTTCATTAGGGCTTAATATCTTTATTGAACTTTTAGTTAGAGGAAGAGAAATAATCATCAATGTTTCTTCCCTTTAACAGATTCAAACGTGTCAATCACTGCTTACAACCTTCCAAACAAAAATAAGAAAAAAGTCTCAGTCAGAAATCTAATTTATCAGTAGTAGTGAGTAGTGATCTGATTCTGAAAAGAATAAAAAGTAAATAAAAAAAGAAGAAAAATAAACACACGAAAATCAGCAAACAAAAATCAGTAGGAAAATAAATGATCTAAAAAGAAACAAATAATCAAATCAAACAAAAACTAAAAGTAAAGTGAAAAGCAAAAAAGTTCAAAAATCAGCAGTCATTAAATTCATGCATTTATATCAATCACACCCAATCTGGTCCTTAAAATGCTGAATGGGTCAAAGGCCAGTTTTGCGATGATGTGCAAAGGCAAAAATGATTTAGAAAATCTTTGAATGTTTTAAAATGTTTATAGTTTTGTGATGATGTGCAGATGTTCAACAATAATAAAATAATAATCACAATCACACAATCATCAACAAAAAAATAAGTGTGGAAAATAATCAGAAAGAATACACCAGATTTTATAGTGGTTCGGTCAGCTTGACCTACATCCACTCCCCGGAGCCTCCCCTCTAGGTATTGCACTAACAGTAAGTGACTCTCCTTCTGCTCCCACAGCAAAGTGGAGAAGCCTGTACAAAACTCCTTTGCACCAACCCGGTGAGGCAGAGAATTTGGACTCTTTTCGCTTCCTCCAGAAGCAGGCAGAGAACCTTGATCTTCTTACAAATAATCCTTCCACAGAGACACCAAGGATAAGAGATGATGATCAAAGAAGATGACTTAGATCCTTGCTTGGAGCAACCTTTCTGAACCCCTCATAAACTCCCCCTCACAAGATCTTCTTTCTCTCTCTCAAGCTCTCTCTCTCCTCTTCTCAAGTATCTCACAGGATAGGACAGCGACAAAAAATCTCAATGATAGAAGATAAGAGATCTTAAATAGCAGGGCTCAAAATATTGCCCTAAATTGCAACTGGTCATCAAATATCATCCAGGATGATCCTTATATCGTCCTGTACGATTAGTGTAAATCAGCCCCTTTCGGCATGGACGATATGGTTCTTCTGAACGACTAGAAGACAATTCTGTTCATATCATCGGGGATGATTCTGCGATCATCTGGGATGATTAGTTCAAACTATGAATATCATCCAGAAGACAGCTCAGGACATCCAAGAGAAAAGCTTGGATGATCTGAAGAAAATGACTTGATCGTCCAGGATGATACGTATATCATCCTATATGATTATTTCAAAAAGACCAAAATCATCAAGAAGATTCCTCGGTTCGTATAGACAAACAATGCTGGATGACTATAAAATGACCTGATCATCCCAGATGATATTTCTATCATCCTATACAATCAGTTCAAAATCAAGAATATCCTCTAGAGGATTATTCAGGTCATCTAGGTGAAATGCTCTGGATGGTCAGGATTTCCAATTGATTGTCCAGGATGATCTTGCAATCATCCAGGATGATATGATCGAATCACTCAAACCATAATTACTTTCGTTAATCACTTGACTAATTTAGGCATGATTGTAATGGATCATCTAGGACGATACATGTATCGTCCGGGATGATTAGACCAAATCTCTAAAAATAAAAACTTGCTTAACTTAGTCTGGCACCTAAGAATTTTTTATTTGAGCATATCATCCTATACAATGGGTGTATCATCCAGGACGATCTGCTTAATCAGACCTACTTAGTATGGTTGCCCTAATTAGGGTTTCTATTTTCAATGGATCGTCTAGGATGATGTGAATATCATCCAGGACAATTTGAACAAAATTTGAATAGAAACTCTAACTCACAAAAACTCTCCCCCTGAGTGTGTGTGTGCAACGTCACTTAGCTTGGGGATCCATTACATTACACTTGACTCAAAAAAGATGAAAAATTATATTGCACCTCAAAAAAAAAAATGGACTGACTCGATTTTGAGCTGGCTTGAATTGCAATTTATCTTGTGAACCTGAAATATTAGACACTCAAACAGAAATGAAAAGGTTCGCTATCATCAAAATCATAGTTCTTGAATCTAGATTTGCAATAACTATCTCCCATATCCACATTGAGAAAATAAGGTAAGAGCAGAATAGATAGGACCCTTATATCATTTAAAAGAGTAAACTTACAACATTTCAAAAATTAAAGCTCCTCTAATTCCATGCCAAAAATTACATAACTTTAATGCCACAACAAATTATTATGACTTTGAACATGATTATTGTAATGTATTAAGTACAAAAACTACGTCATGTAGGATAATAGTGCATGTGTAAAAATTATGACAACATTTTCCTTGCAAATTTTTATTTCGTACAAACATCAAGAATATTATTTTAGAACATTTAGAGAACTATCAGAATACTAGAAGGGCCTCGTTTATTCAATATGCCCAGGTCAAAAATAAACTGGTAAAAATTTAACATCTTATGGTAAAGTGTCAAAAATAAAATCTGCTATAATATATAAAAAGTCACACAGTAAAAAATTAAAAAACTTTAGAAAAATACCTTTTTATTTATATCGCATTATAAACTATTTAAGATTGAAATTAGAGATGGGTGTTTAAAAGTCTACCTAATGCTTGATGAAACCCTCAACTGGCCCGATGGTTGAATTCAACTCTAAGGCCTCTTTTTCTCTCTCCTCTGTCTCTCTCTCTCTCTCTCTCTCTCTCTTCCTTCTCTCTTTGCTTCTCAAAAAATAAGTGGGGGAGGGGGTGGGGGCAATATTTGGCGATTAAAGAGAAATGGGTTTATTTATTTTTATATATAAACATCTTTTTTAGTCTAGCATGATGGCAATCACTTTTACAGCATCGTAGCACTCGTTATATTCCATATGCTCTTAGATTCCTTTAACTTGAGAACCTGGTTCTATAGAAGTACTACTCAGCAGTTCATCACTCTTTCAAATTCTCTTCTCAAATAGAGCGGATAATGCTTCAACACAGTTACATCCAACATCATGGTGCTCTATAAAGCACTTAGATCTTAGGTTTTATTTCCCCTAATTTTTATTCCAAGCTTATTTAAGGTTAATTAGACATTCTAGAACTTAAAATCAATGATTAAATCAAAATAGGAGAGGATTCATATAAAATTAGTTTAATTTATTGGATCCCAGAATAGCAAATATTAGTTTCTCCCCTCCTTAATAGAAAATGTCTTCTTTAACATCTACATACAAATTAGTACATATGAAACTAAGAATAAGACAAGATATAGTTATCTTAATTTAACTTCTTTCTCCATGGTTTTCTCTCGATCTGACCTGTACTTCCACTAAACCTTTACCTTTGGTATTTATTTATTTCGCAACCCTTTCACATCATAAGTTAGGATACATTCAGGTTCTTCTCGATAAGTCAAATTTTATTAAACATCCACTTCATCTCTGGGAACTCTTTAATCTAAAGTAGATATCCACCTTCATAATACTGACACATGAAACACATAATTGATGTCTAACATGTGATCATGCAAGAAAAATCTATATATTGATTTTCTAATTCTTTCTATTACATAAAAATGCTCGACATACCTTGGACTCAACATGTTGTCCTTTCAAAATATACTTACACCCTTCATTAGGCTGACCTTCAAATACACAAAATCACTAACTTGGAATTCCATAAACTTATGCTTCAAATCATAATATTTCTTTTATCAATCTCAAGTTACTTCTAGTCTTTTCAAGATCAGTTGGATCTTCTCTATAGCACTTTCCTCTAGCTTAGAACACATATGTTTCCTTTCTCCAACTTCTTTCCATGCTAGCAACATTCTACTCCTTCTCCTATACAAAGAATAATACAAAGCCATGCCAATACTTGCTTAAAAATTACTATTACAACTAAACTCATATAGAGGATTTTGATCCTTTTAACTTCCTTCAAAATTTAGAACACATTAAGGGTGTCAATTATTGACCCGACTCAATAACCCATCCCAAACTTGACCAAAAAATCTTTGGTTTAGGTCAACCCATTTAAAAAATAGGTCAGGTTTGAGTTCCAATTTTTGACATGTTTGAAAAATTAGGTTAGGTATGCGTAAACCCGCTAACACAAATTTGACTTGAGTCCCCATCTATTCTCACAAGTTGCCCCTATGTAGAAACCTCAGCTCAGACTCACACACCCGTATAATAGCACTCATGATGCTCTCTCCCATTGCCAATAGTGTCTCAGGGGCTTGCAATGAAGTCCTCACCCTTGAACACTTGTGCAATCTAGTCATATCCCATAGTTATGCTATCACCAGCAATCATGCACTCCCATGCCATCCCTCATCTACAGTCATTCTCAAGAAGTCCCATATGTAACTGATGCTCGATGCTTGCGTGATATGATCTCACACCCATGGGTTAGCAGGTCGGGTCAACCTGATAATCAAATGAGTTAAGTCCAAGTCTAAATTTTTGACCTAGTTAGGTTTCAGTCAGATTTATTGAAGGCCCATTCATTTTAGTTTTGACCAGCCACAAAAACCCATTTTGACACCCTTAGAAAATAAAATCTCAATAAATCTTCTAATATATGAATGATTTTCTTTAACTACCCATCTATCTAGGGATGAAATGTTGTACTAAAATTCAAATTTAACCCCAAACCTACCTGAATATCCTTCCATAATTTGGAAGTAAATTTGATAATTATGATTAGAGATAATAACCTTCAGAATCTCATGCAGTATAATAATCTCCTTTAGATATAATTGAGCCAATTTATTAATGGAATTTATCTATCTTATAAGCAAAAAATGGGCAGACTTGGTCAATTGGTCTATAATTGCCCATACAACATTTTGGCCTTGCCTATACTTGGGAAAGCCCATAATAAAATCCTTGGTTATCTTTCCCTGTCCACCCAAAAATAGACAATGGCTACAAAAGACTACTTAGTCATTGATGCTCAAGTTTCACCAATTGATAAGACTCACACTTTAAGACAAATTCCACAACTTCTTTCTTCAATCTAGGCCACTAAAACATAGGTTTCAAATTATGATACATCTTACTATTTCCTGGATGAATGGTATATCCAAAATAGTGAGCTCTTTGTTAAATTTCCTTTCTGAGATTACCACTTTCTAAAACCCTTAACCTACTACCATAGATGACTATGCCCTAATCATCTTCATGCAATTCAGATCCCCTTTTGGAATGAAAATGATATATACATCTCATATACTCTTCATCTTTCTTTTGAGTATTATTAATCATATCATACAAGGGGGATAAATCTTCATCTGAGAAATAATTCTGACAGATACATCATATTAATGTATCATTTCTAATTATAATATCTCCATCTCCTAAATTAAAGCCAATTGATAAATATTCAGACTGGCTGCTATTGCTATAGAGTTTCTACTCAGAACGCAATAACCACATTTATCTTACCCAATTAAAAAATAATATCCAAGTCAAAATCTTTAATTAATTCCAACCATCTTCCCTACCTCAAATCCAACTCATTTTGAATGAACATGTAATTTAGACTTTGGTGGCCGATATAAATTTCACACCTTACACTATATAAATAATTACTACAAAACTTTTAAGCAAATATAATTGCTGCCAACTCCAAATCATGAATAGGATAATGCTTCTCATGGGGTTTTAATAGACTCAAAGCATAATCTATAACCTTTCCATTCTGATGAAATATACATCCATAAAATTTCAAAAAAGCATCATTGTACACCAAAAAGTCTTCAACCCTAGATGGAATAGAATAAAGGGGTTGAGAGCAGGCACTCATTCAACTTCTAGAAAGTCTCTTCACACTCTATTGTCTAATCAAATGGCATGGCCTTCCTAATTAATCTTGTTAGAGGAATCATAATTTTATGAAAAGTCTCTAACAAGCTAGTAATAATAACTTTTCATGGCCATAAAACTATGAATCTCATCTACAAAACTCAACCTTAGCCAATAAACCACAACTTGTATCTTTTGGGGATCTGTAGATATCCCTTCATTTCTAAACACATGACCTAGAAAGTTATAGATTTTAACCAAAATTCACACTTAGAAAACTTGGCATACAATTGAAGCTACCATAAGTTCTCTAATATTAACCTTAGATGAACTGCATTATCTTTCTCTATCTTTGAATATGCAATAATATCATCAATCAATATAGTACTAAACTCATACAGATCATCTTTAAGCACTCTATGCATGAGATACAAGAATATAGTTTGTGCATTTTTCACACTAAATGGCATCACCAAAAACTCATACTGCTCATATTTAGTACTGACTGATATCTTTTCCACATCCTTAACTCTAACTCTTAGTTGATGGTAGCTTGATCTCAGATCAATCTTAAAGAATGTGGGTTCAACTTCTAGCTAGTTAAATTAATCATATATCCTGTGCAGTGGATACTTATTCTTCATAGTAATTTTATTCAACTCCTGATAGTTGATGCGTAAATATAAATATTTATCTTTATTCTTTATAAATATACAAAAGCTCCCATAGGGATCTACTTGGGCAAATAAAGCCCTTAACTAGCAACTCCTATAATTTAATCTTCAACACATGTAATTCTCTCAATTCCATTCTATAAGTATTCTTTTCTATTGAGGATGTACCTAGAACCACTTTAATATAGAATTCTAGTTCTCTTTCTAGAGGTAGACTTGTTAGTTCTTCAGGAAAGATGTCAAGAAGTTCCTTTTTCTAATGAGTAATTTTCAATACCTTTAATAGATTTGTTCCTACCTTTTACATATTACCCTTTCTCCCAGCTTTATAAACTTGTAGCACTAAAATAAAAAATGATAAACACCTTTAGCATCTTGAAAATACAACACCTCCCCTTCCACATAAAATGATACTCTCTTCTTATCATAATTAATTTGGGCCCTATATTTACTCAGCCAATCCATGCCCATAATCATTTTAAATTCTTTTAAAGGTTGAACAATCAACTTTAACTCTAGCTTTCTATTTGAAATTTTAATTTCATGCTTGTATAACTTGCTAACAATATGATACTCAGTAGTGGAAATAAAATAGATAAACTATATGGTAAATAATTATGAACTTTGCTCAACCTATAAATAACATACTAGAAAAGAATGAAGTGACTAACTCAAAAAACACACTAAGTGGATCATCTCCATCCTAATGATTCTATTTGGGTATGAATACTCTATAGTTTAAACTCAAAAGATTAAAGTATAAGATTAACTAGTGGAATAAGAATGTGTTTAAAATTTTTTTTTTTTGGAATATTGTTGCTGCGGAGGATAATGTTAATTCTTGTGAGTATAATTGTCAACTTCAACCTTCTGATGATAACTTTAGAAATCTTCGAAATGCCAGAAATTTCCTTTTCAACTTACAAGTATAGAAGGAAGTTTTTAGAAAAAAAAAGTTGCTTCTAAGCACCTTATTGAAGGAGATAATAATACCAAGTACTTTCATGCCCTGGTGAAGAAGAATAGAAATAGAAACATCATTCATAAGATATCTCTTCATGATGGTTCCCAAAATGAGGATGTTAGGGCTATTGCTAACTCTGCGATGGAGCATTTTAAAATTTTTTTTAATAAAAATTTCGATCCTATTCCAATTGATAATCCATATTTAATTCCTAATATCATTAGTTATAATGATAATATGTTTCTTTCCCAACCTCCTTCTTTGGAAGAAGTTATAGATATTGTGCTTTCCATGAATTATGATTTTGTTGCTGGTCTGGATGGGTTTATTACTAAATTTTTTCCAAAAGCTTGGGACATTTTGAGTTCTTATTTATATGGGATTGTTTTAGAATTTTTTGCTTGGAATTCCATTACTAAATTTTTTTCTTCGACTTCCATTATGCTTATTCCTAAGAAAAACGCCATTAACAATTGGGATGACTTTAGGCCTATTAGTTTGTGCTCTTTTTTTAGTAAGTTGATTTCTAAAATTTTTATGAATCGCTTAACTCCTTTACTCTCCAAAATTATTTCCCCTAATCAAATTGGTTTTGTTAAGGGTAGAACTATTTTTGACAACGTCTTACTTGCCCAAGAAAGTGTTCATGATCTTAATATTAAGGTGGGAGGTGGTAACATTATTTTGAAATTAAACATTGCCAAAGCCATTGATAACATAAACTAGATTTTCTCTATAGTATTTTGTAGTTGTTTGGTTTGGATTTTATTTTTATTAACCTTATCAAAAATTGCATTGAAGGATCCTATTTTTCTGTGATTATTAATGTTAAAAGCCATGGTTTGTTTAAGTCTTCTCATGGGATAAGACAAGGTTATCCTATCTCTCTAGCTCTTTTTATTATTGCTACTAAGTATTTATCCAGAGGCCTTAACCATCTCTTTGAAAATAATTATAATCTTTACTTTAGAACTAAGGGTGATTTTCCTATCTCTCACTTATGTTTTTCCGATGACGTTATTACTTTTACTAATGGTTTTTTAAATATGGTGAATAGGATCATGAGCTTTTTAAATAAGTTTCAAACTTCTATGGGTCTTTATCTTAACAAAAGTAAGAGTAGCTTTATTGACTCTAATAGCATTCCTTGTGACCGTATTAATGCCATTAAAGCTACCACTGGTTTTGTGCAAGGATCCCTTCCTTTGAAGTACCTTGGGATTCCTCTTTTCAAAGGTAGAAAGAACACTTTCCTTTTTGATGATTTAATTACTTCGGTGCAGAAAAAGCTTACTTCTTGGGAATTCAAATTGTTAAGTTTTGGTGGTAGATTAATTTCTGGTCCTATTTCCATTAAAGTTTGGACTCATTTTAATGATATCTTAAGAACCAATCATTTTAATATTAGCATTTCTATTAAGTATATGCTTAATCTATGGTTCATTAACTCCAGAGGTTATATAAGGAATGCCATCTCTTCCCTTATTTTGTGGTATTTATGGCTTGCCAGAAATAAGTCATTGTTCAATAATGTTTGCATGAATCCTCATCATATTATTAGAAATATTAAAGATAAAGTTTTGAACCTTTACTCTGCTAATCTTTTATTTTCTAAGAACTTTAAAGGTAATGCTTTTGTGGCCAAAGAATTTGGTATTTCTCTACATAATAGTAATCAACATTTTGTTGATTCCATGCTGGTTTATTGGATTAAACCACCTCATAATATTTACAAACTTAATGTTGATGGTTTGAATAAAGACATGGTTTGTGGTTATGGTGGTATCATTAGGGATGACAATAGGAATTTTTTCATGGCTTATGCTTGTCCTTTACGAAAGTGTTCCATCATTTATGCTGAGCTTTCAGCTATCTTACATGGCCTTAATTTATGCTTTTCTCTTAGCATATCTAACATCTGGATTTTGGTGGATGCTATTTATAGTATTTTTTTCTTTAATAATTCTATTGAGAAAGTTTATAAAGATAATTTGTTCTGCCTGATTAGGGAGATTAATCAATTATTAATATTTTATAATTACAACATTACTTATATTCATAGGGAGGGTAATGCTTGTGCTGATTGGTTAGCCAATTTTTGCTATAACCTTGAGTGTCTCACAGATTTCAATTTTCTTAATTTACCTTCCATTTTGAATGGCCTTATTAGATTAGACAAAATTGGTTTGCCTTATATAAGAATCTAAGTTTTTTTATTTCTTAGGTTTTTGGTCTCCTCTCCTGAAGGTGTTGTTTAATGTTCGAATGATGATGGTTGATTTCCTCGTTAGTCACTCCTTTACCAATTTTCATATTTTTGATGGTTTTTATAATGAGCTTTATGTGTTAGTTGATGTTATGGTGGATGTTGGTGTTGGTGCTTCCCAAGAGGTTTTGAGTTTGACATGGCTCATTTTATTTCTCCTTTTTCTGGTGCATCATTTTCTTGCCATGTGCCTTCACATTTGTGGGGATAGGCATGTTATAAGCTTTGATTGCACTTTTTATTTTCTTGATTTACACCTTAAGTGCTGCTAATCTATCCTTTATGTTGAGTGTGTTTGGTCCTTTTATGGTGCTTTGAGGGTTTATGGGTATGTCGAGATAGCTTTTTTTAGTGGCTTTTGAGGTTCTGTATGTCTCTTGTGAGAACTCTATTGTGTTTTATCTACTTATTATAGATTTATTTTCTTGAGGACCTTAGTCTTGGTATCTATTGGGTATATCCCTACTGGTTGCCTTTATCTTTGGGAATGTAGTTAAGGGTTGTTAGTGGTGGTTTGAACATGAATTATTGCTGTTATTGCTACTTTGTCTGCTCTTATCCTCTTGGGTCCTAGAATTGGAGTTGCCTGGGTTGGTCTAAGGATATATTTGCTTGGCAATTAGGTGTTTTTCATGAGAGGAACACTGATAATACTATCCTAAGATTCTATGGCCTATACCTGCACATGTTTATGGGGGAATCTCTATGGATGTTTTATTTAGTTCTTAATTATAGCATAGGTTTTTATGGGAGCGGGTATACTTTCTATCTAGTTGTTGGCACTTTTATGTCCACTGTTTGGTTTTTGGGTTCTCCTATTAGGTTGCTGAGTTATCAATTGATTGGTATTTTATATGGTAGCTGCTGCAGTTCTGGGAATTATTCTACCGTTAAGCTGATTCCTGTTGTCTGTATTATTTAGAATGGGTTTTGTCATGTGAATTATACAGATATTGCTAGATGTGATCCTTTTTGTTACACCTAGGGTATCAATGCTCCTTTTCTATCCGGGAAGGTTTGAAATTTTTGCTGCTGCTGGCTTGGGTTTAGGTTCTTTATGTGCTATGGTTTTGGCCTTTATGCAGTCTTGAATTCAATTTATGCTTACATTTATGGTTTTTTTGTGAACAGTGCGGCTTGGGATTTCGCTTCTAGTGGTTATTTTGCTGTTATTTTGAGGGAGTGTCCTCCTTGGTGACTAATCTTTAATAATCATTCTTTGGATACTCATGTCATTTGTGATCAATATTATCTTGTGTGGTGGAGATCCTATATTATGGATATCTAGTTGGATGGTAGTTATCCGAGCAATTATATCCTTTGTTACTATATCTTTTGGCATTAAGATGCTTTTATTTGGCATTAAGATGCTTTTATTTGCTCTCTCTCTAATTCTGATTTAATAACTGCAATTCAGTAGAGGTGTTGTGAGATCTTAATTCAATGCTTATTAGTTTCTAGTAGTGATTGTTATGGTTATTATATGCAATCTGACATTCTAATCTACTATTTCAATATTTTTTCAGTTAATGTTTTGTTTTCTAGCCTTCATGTTTTGCAGGTGTCTTGGCTCCTGGTTTTGGTTTAATGGCTCATTAGTTTTTGCAAAAAGATTGTGCTTAATGGCTTTATTATTAATTTTCTTTTTTGGGTTCTAGCTACTGGACACCTTAGATTTTTATTAGGTTATCATGTAATTTTTATTAGTGGGGAATTTTGGCTCTTAGGTTTTCGTTTTGCTTTTTTTGTTGCTCTTTGGAGCATTAGCGAGAGCTGAAAGTCCCCCTTAAAGTTCTTGTAATCACATTTTTTTAATTAACGCGTAGGCAACTTCGTGGATTTTTGCTAAAAGAAAAATAAAGTGACTAACTCAAAAATCAAGTAAAATATGATAAGATAATGCAACAATAAATACCATACCTTTCACTAAATCAGGTACATCCTTCGCCTCCTACTAAGTCAGACTATATTCTTTGGGCTATGTTGGACCTGCATTAGCCACTATAATTGACTCCTAGAAACTCGTCCTACTAATCTAATCAATTTCCTACTTCCAAATTTGCCACCATAATGGGTCAAGGATCCTTTTGGATGGGGCTGCTTCTTATTATATTTAGCTTTGATATTCTCCAACCTCACTTCTACTATTTAGTGCCCTCTATAAATATTGTCACCTTATGACCATATTGGATATACTTGAAGCATTGACCCGTAAATCAATAACATTTTCCCATGTGCCCTCTTCTATAAAATCCATAGGCAGGAGCACTACTAATGGACATTGATTCTCTAATGATCCTAGATAAGGTGGTTCCTCCCCTCCTAGAATCACTTCCCTCTAGCCTAGACTTCTTTCCACTAACTATACTTCTAGAGGGCTCTGCTCCAAATTTCTTCCTACTAGTATCCAATCTCTATTAAGTAAACATAAAGTCATTCTTTACCAATTATGCTCTCTCCATGAGCTCAGATAAATCATGAATGTAAAATTGTACTAGCGGGTGGTTCAAACTATCTCTTACACCCCTAATAAAATGATTACATTTTTTTTCACAAGAGTACTAGAGGGCTAGGAAGCATACCTAGAAAGTGCTGTAAACTTTGCATTATACTACATCACTATCTTATTTTCTTGAACTATTCTTAAAATTGACACCTGTATATGTTTCCTGGCTGACTATAATAAGAATCAGCTCCTAAATGTTTCCATAAACTCTTCCTAAGAGATCCCCTTATTCGGTATTTCATGGAATTTCTCACTCTACTAGCCTATCCATCAACACTCTTCCTGTCCATCCAATAAAAATACTACTAATAACACCTTTCTACCTTTAGGACACTATATGCTATCAAATGACTTTTCTAACCTCATTAGCCAATCTTCAATTGCCTGAGTCTCCACTATTCCCTGAAATCAATGAGTCTTCAACCTAAAGAATAATTGATTATGCTTGTCTACCACCTCTGCTCTCACTCCCATCATTTTGGTATAGGCCTTACCCATAAGCTTTGCTACAAATGCTACAAACCACCTTATTAAATTAGATGTCATTATCTCTGTAGTACTCTAAACTATAACAACTTGATTGGAACTTTGTCCATCAGCTACTTCTTCTGCTTTGGGTTTCATGATGCAACAACCTTGTTATCTATAATAAGAGGGAAGGTGTTTAATTACGCACACATTTATTATAATTACAAATTGAAAAAAATATTAAACTAACCCCAACTCCATATCTCTATAATTATTAGTTATCTCCTATAGCTCGGGTTATGATCCAAACCTTCCAAACCATTACTATAATACTCCTTCATAATGCCTTGAGATTTACGGGAAGGATTAAATCCTAAAATAATTCCTCTAAACCATAATACAGAATAGTTTAGGGCAACTAAATAACCTTAAATAATTGTAATAATGGTGTAAACCATCATTCAAATTTTATTTCTCAAAAAATCATATATAATAATCTAGATTGTAGAAAGTCTATATATCAAAAGAATAAGTACTACATTACAAAATACCTTAGAAGTTTGGGTTTTAATGATCCTACCCTACCAACTCTACTTTGCTAGGCCTTTCCTTTCCCTAAAAATAAGAAAAATATATAGGGTGAGACAAAAAAGCTTAGTAGACTTCTTCCACATTCCCATTATAGATATTAATACCCATTTTATTATAAAAAATAGATTATTCAATTAATAAGTTAAATAACAAAGTATGAATCAGGTGCTACCATTATTAGGTTATATGGAATTTAGCATATTTACACTTTAGGAACATAAATGCAAAAATTTCTACTTGACTTTGCACATAATCAAAACCTATATACCTTTCACATAGTTACTTTTATAGGACTATTAGGTATGCTTATTATCAAATTATAAATTATACCTTTATAGATAGATCTCTTAAAATAGGGGTTAAGCATATCTTAAAATACTTCCTACCATAATTTTTTTCTACTTATATTTTTTAAACTATCCAAAAATATGTAATCCTTGAATGTACTGTGTGCATATCCTGATGTTTTCTTACCACTTCTTACTCTCTTTAAACCTCCCATACCCACACAAGGTAAGTGGGTCCACAGTAAAACACAAGCCTCTGGCATCCACATAAGGCTAATCGGGACAGAATAGAAAAACTACCTACCACATCCACACTAGGAAAATGAGGTCAAAACAAAATAAATAGGGCCTTTATATCATTTTAGAGTGTTCTCTTACAAGACATGAAAGTTAGCTTTTTGCGACAAATTTGCGATGAGCTTTATGGAGATTTTTTTGTCAAAAATGGTGGTGGATTTTTGATTGAAAATTTTAATGATTTTTTTTTTTGCGACGAACAATCCACAACAAATCTACTACCAATCCACTGCAAATCAGATGCAAATTTCTATATCTAACTGATTGAGTGTGCATCCATTTCATTTGTTCTATTGTTCAACTGCACACCTCAATCGCCTTTTAATTTACCTCCACTCAATGTCATCTTCTTTGCCTCTTTTGATGATGTTCCATCCTATCTCCATGACTCCTTTGAAAATATTTACATTCCCACCTTCGACGATATTCTTTCCTGTCCCATCCAAAGTTACACATCCTCTCGCCGTTCTTCTCTCGCATTCAATGTCAGACCTCCTTCATGATGACAGCTTGGTCATTGCAAAGATATCCATATTTCTTCCTTTTGTATGCTTCTTAATCCAAATACATAAATTGGTCAAACTCTCTCCCTGCCATTGAGCAACAACTAGGGAAGGTATGCGTTTTGCTGATGATATTCTCTTGTTGAAAAGGGAAGAAGGTAAAAATGAATTATAGAGGTATTATTAGGTTTAAGGTAAACATTTTAGATATCAATAAGAGTATGTTTTAGATATGTTGGGCCTATTATTCATAGTGATGGTGAAATAGATGGAGATATTTTTAGGTTTTTAATGATTAGTTGGTTAATGTAGAGGAATGCATTGGGCTTGTTGTATGATAGAAAAGTCTCCCTCAAACTTATGGGAAAATTTTGAAAGATATGGTGATACCAATAGAAGAGAAGCAAAATATTAAGTTATGTGTTCCAGAAATGAGGATGCTTAGGTGGATGAGTGGCTTTAGTCATAGAGATAGGATACAAAATGAGCATATACATGAAAAGATTGGAGTAGCTCTCGTTGAAGGTAAGATTCTCGCTTTAGATAGTTTGGTCACATATATGCTCATTTTGTATAGTTGAAGTGGAGAAATTCATCAGGCATGCTTCATGATAGAAATGTTCCCCTTAATCTTAAGGGAAAATTATATTAGATGGTAGTGAGACCTGCAATGCTTTATAGTGCATAATGTTGGCCATTAAAAAAGAAGCATAATATTATGTTATGTGTTGTAGAGATGAGGATATTCTGGCATGTGAAGTAACATTATTTACATTTTTTATGATGATAATTTTATATAAATAACATTAAATTGATACAGATCTCATTGTTTGGTTGTAGCAATTTATAGCCTAAGTGTGTTATGGATATTCAAAACTATAGAAGTTGGGTGTATAATTGATTATTTCCTAGACACAAGACATTAATAGTTGAGTTTTTGAATGGAGTGAATTTTTTCAACCGGGTAGGCTGTCAATTACCATTTTTTATATTAGAGGGAAGGTATCATTGTCCATATTCCAAACATAAAAATTAAGCCTGCCTTGGACCAAATGAGATTTTAGTTGATCTATATCATAAAAGATTCATGCTAGAATATTGGTATGGGACTTCGGATGGTGAGTACGAGCCTCATTTAAACTCTCAATGTTGCCTATCTGCAAATTCAACCATAGTTGAGGAAGACAGAGGAAATTTGAGGACATAGTTTATGATACCACATGGACACAATTTCAAAAATATACAGAAGAGTCCCTAAATAAGGAGGCACAAAACTTCAATGATTTGTTGCATGCTACGCAACAACAAATTTGGAATAGGGGCACTATTCACTCAATGTTATTTATTTTTGCTAAGATGTTAAGCATAAAGATATAATACAATGTACTTAGAGAATGTTTTAATCAATTTGTTTTCTTACTTAAGGAGGCCAACTCGGTAGATAATATAATTCTAATGGATTTATATCAGACTTAAAAATTTGTTTTCAAACTTAGTTTGATAGCTATAATAAAAGATTTTTGTGTTAACAAATACATGTTGTACTGCAAGGATAATTTGTTTGAGAATGCATGCTAGTAACACGCCAAGGTTAAAACAAAATTCTAAAAAAAAGAAGAAAGTATAAGGATGTGCTAATCAGATGATTATTCAACTTACCCATCATTCCTATATTACAATATTTATATGTTTCTATGAGCTCTACGACACATATGAGATGGCATGAGGAACACATCTCGCAAGTAGCAATTCTAACACATTCTTTAGAAGTAGAGACCTAAAAATATTTTGACCGTACACATCCTACCTTCATGGCAAAACTAAGAAATATAAGATTAGGTTTATGTGAAGATAGTTTTATTCCATTTAACTAGTCTACCTCACCTTACTCATGCTGTCCATGATACTCACCCACTATAATCTTCCTCTAGAGTTTTGTATAACTACACCCTACATTTTCTTTACACTTATCATTTCATGCCCATATAATCTAATGGAAAAGATAAATTTTTTCTTTGAACCTTTAAATAATAACTTAAAATTATTGTGGAATGAAGGAGTTACTACATATGTTATCTCCACCAAACAAAATTTTATATTGATGGCAACATTATTTTGGACAATTGGTGACTTCCCAGCATACAATATACTTTCTAGTTGGAAAACTACAGCCAAGAAAGCTTGCCCATATTACATGAAAAATATTAAATCTTTCATTTTAAAATATGGGGGCAAAAACGCATGATTTGAATGTCACCTTATGTTCTTACTTGCAAATCATCCATTAAAAAATAATAACGATGCTTTCACTAAAAATAAAATGGAGATGAGACATCCTCCACCAAGGTTAAGCAGTGAGGAAATATTTAAAAGAGTAAAATTCATACCCATAATAATTAATTCTCCAACATTAACTACTTACAAAGTGCTCGGGTATGGAGTTACTTAATTTGGACTAAGATGATAAATTTTTGGTCTTTGTCACATTAGAGAATAAACCTGATAAGGAATAATTTAAATGTGATGCATATATTAAAGAATGTTTTTGACTGTGTTATACAGTGATGGACATCAAGGGCAAATCTAAAGATAATGTAAAAGCTAGGATGGACTTGAAGGACATTTGAAGGAGGAAAACACTTGAGTTGCAGGTCAAAAAATAAAAAATTGTGGTATATGTGTTAAAGGAAATAATCATACAAGTGATGATTATGAGTATTTAGGGTCTCATAGGGAGTACTACGGTTAGAATATCCTAGTGAAGGGAATAACTTGTATCTTTTAATTGTGATTGGTTTAATCCAGTAAAAAATAAAGGAATAAGGGTGCATCCAGTTTTTGTTATTACAGGAGTAAAGTGAGGTAGAAGATATAGAAAATATGACCCATTTATTTTTGCTTGCCAGATTTCCCAAGTTTTCTTTGCTAATTATCTGGGTAGAATTTTTGGTAAGCAAGATTGGCTTTATGTTATCAAGACTAAACCTAGGGGGGTCATTAAGAATTCCACAACAATACCAACTTCACATTAAGAAGAGTGTATGTCAATCTTTAAAGAGCCTTCAAATAATGGAGATGATGAAATTGTAGCTAATGAGATCGAATTATAGTTGAAGGAGGTAGACTTAGACAATGTAGAAAATATTGAAGATAATACTAGTAGTGAGGATGTTGTCTCGTTAGATGAAAGTGAATTACCTAGTGCTTAATAGTTAGGAGTTAAATATGAATCACCTATAAAATTATTTTTATAATATATTATTATACATATAATATAATAGTTACTATTTTTTCTTTACAGCATAGTAGTAGTAAATGAATGTTTTTTTATAGCATATTAGTAGTTATTACTTATTTCCTAAATTTTCATAATAATACTAATTTTTTCTTTTATTTTTTGTTGATGGTTCTTGCTGGTGAAGAGTGCCCCATGTGGTCAATCACAAACATTTTTAAGCAAAGGAAGAATACCATTGGATGATTTGGTAGGGGTGAACATACTTAGGGGACCTCTACTTTACAGCTTTCCACCCATACTCAATTGATCCCATCCTTGCCGACACCTCCCACAAGTTGTCCTCAATTTTACTCCCCAGTTGCCCACTTTCTATCACTAGATCCTATGCAAACAGCTCCCTTCTACCCATACTACCACCACCATCTTCTCATGGAGTCCCTTTTACTTATCCCTATCAACCATACATTCGTCCATTCTACTACCCACCACCCTCTCAGCCCTCTATAGCTAGACCTTCCACACAGACTATAGTAGCAACGACCACTGATGGGCACATGCTGATTTAGCTTGAGGGTCACACATACATAATACAAATTTTTTATTACGCATATATTTTAGAAGTGATATTTTCAAGTAAATGTTTTATATAGGTTTTACCTTTTAAAGTAGCCCAAGCACAAAATACGGGATATCATATGGAGGAAGTTTAATGCTCCATATGTTTCTTAAAAGAAAATCTTAAAGGAAGTGTGTGATATGTCATTTAGGGAGTTTGAGATCAGTAAGTTACAGTGTTTTTAATATCTATTTTTCTTTTATTAAGTTAACAAATAATAATTTTTATTTTAAGTTGTTATATACAATGAGATTTCTACTGGTTGTTGGAGCATGGAACACATAATAGAAGGAATTTTGAGAAATATAGAATAACTCACTTGCGAGACATGTTCACACACATTAGGAGGTGAGTGATCGCTTTGGAATGGCTAGGGTGTATAGGTCGAGCTTAGTAGTGTTTAAGGCAGCCTAGATTTTACAAAGAGGAGGGAACAGAAGAAATAAAATCAAGCTTCTGATATTAGCAGTGGGTAGGTGAGCGAGCAAGGAGGGCCTATATAAGTATATAAGATTATAATTCTTAGATAAATATTGTAAGTGATGGTTACATGATGATTAATAGTATTTTATATTTTATAGGATGAGTATACATGGCTTTCACAGAGCCAAGCTACAACTGGTGAAGGATCCTCTAGGGCCTCATAAATATTTCTGACTAACATAGTTGGTCACAGGTGGTAGGCAGAATGCAGAAGGGATGAGTTTATGAACTAGGATCGTAGGCCTATGCATATAAGAGATAGTCCTCTTTTACTTCCAACTAAGCTAAAAGAGGACTATCTCTCATATGGACAACAGTTGGCTAACCAGACAACAAAGCTAGAATATGCCTGAAAATCACAAGCGGACAATAACATTCAAATATTAGATGAGCTTTGGATATTGAGAGAGCAGATTTGTGGAAATAAGCCTGTGCCATCATTGACTTAGCAGGAGAGTAAGGATACAGATTTCACATAGATTATTTTCTTAGGTTTTTTTATTAATTTTATTTATTTTTATGTATGAGAACTATATTTACTTTTGCAGTGTTGTAGTAGTTATAGAATAATTAGAATGCAATTGTCTATTTGAGCAGTTGGATTGTGATTGTAGAATAGTGTGTTTCTGATGTTTATTTTAGGTGTGTTTGTCGAAATATTAGCATTATTAACTAATTTATTTAGCATTATAAACTATTGCTTTTAAAATGCTTGGATTGTTATTATTGAAGGGTTGAATAGCTAATTATAGGTGCTATTTTTTGTTTATGCTTTAAGTTTCTGGTGGATTTGTGGCAGAAATTCTACCGCAAACATCGAAATGACAAAAGTGCATTATATTTTGTGACAAAATATTCCATCTCAAATTGCATCTGATTTGCGACGATAATTCCCCAATAATTTGCAACAGCATTTCTGCCGCAAATTGCAATGGCATTTACACCATAAATCCATTATAATTTTTGGCAGAATCTGCCGTGGGTGGCTAAAATGAAGACGTCATTTTTTGGACTTTAATTCCACCATAAATCTGTCACAAATTTTTTGCACCAAATTCTGTTTGTAGTAAATAGATTTAGATATTTATGTATAGAAACATCATTTTTGGTTTAGCATTACAGTGGTTATTTCCATAGCAACTTAGACCTCTATTACATATTCTAGATGCTCCCAAATTCCTCTAACCAGAGAGCCAATGACACAATAGTGCCACCCAGCACCACACTGCTCCCTCAAATTCCCTTCCCGAAAAGAGAGAACAATGTTGCAACACCACCAATTCCACTATTGTGGCAATCCATAGAGCATTTCACCTCTTGGTTTTCTTTTCTCCCAATTTTGAGTCAAAGCTTATTTAAAGTTAATTAGATATTTTGGAACTTAAAATCAATGATCAAATCATAAGAGTTGAAAATTCATACTGGGTTCGTTTAATTAATTTATCCTGGAATAGTGGATATCATAAGAATAACAAAAAATCCCATAAAAAGCCCTTTTGATTTTGGGCTCTTGTCCAAAATCCTATTTTTGACAGTTATGGTTTCATGCATATGTCAATCCTAGTTCCATATCCATTATATTTCTTTTATTTCATCCTTCTTTGATGTTTTATTTTTCGTCAAAAGTTGCATGGCCAAATCACCCTCACATTAACAAAAAATATAAGAAAAATAATTTATCTAACCTAGTGTTCTAAACCAACACGAAACATGTTGACTACCACCTCTATAATAAACCATCCATAAACTTAACACATTTTCCTCATTCCACATCTACAAAGTGAGCTTCATTCATGACCATAACAATCCCACAACATGCTAACTCAAATTCACTATGATTAATTATTTTGAAATATTGGCTTAGGGAGAAGTGATGGATTAATTTTATTAAAAATTAGTCCATGTGGTTATTTTAATTATGTTTATGTAAAGGCAAATGATTTACATCTTATGAGACTAATTTAAGTAAATTTAGGCTAATTATAATATAATTATAAAGCTTGGGAAAACACATATATATTCTAAATTAAATAACAAACATATGAATTAAATCGATATGAAATATCAAATGTTAATATACATATGGGTTCTATAATTCAACCCAAAAATGAAAATATAAATACATTCAACCTCCATAATGTGCAATCCTTGTTGAAATATGGGTTTTTCATATTGGAGCCTACATAGTTCACATATGACCTTCTACTATATGAGCCATCTCATCATTTTACATAGCTTTCTAGAATAAGAAAAAACAAAGAAAGTAAAAGTTCAAAGACATAGGCTGCATACATATGTATTTTGCTTGAACATTTTATAGCCTAACTTAACATTATGCTTAAGAAGCAAGTTGCCTTTTTAGGCATTACATAAAAAGAACATCTAAGGAAAGTTAATTTTATGATAACATCAATCTTTAGTAAAATAATATCATTGGGCCATCATTAAATCACATAGCCAACTGAAATAAAGTGTAATACTAGCTACAACCTAATCATAGAATGCCTATGGAATTTTCTTTACAACATTTAGTGTGTAATAATTAAGGAATAGTGTTTATGTTATAAGTTTATTATGAGTGTTCAAGTTCATTATCAAAATAGAGTTTTTATTTAATTGATTAATTGCTTAGATGATTAGTTAGGGAAATTTAGCACTTGGGTGTGTTCATCATTAACATCTATAAAGAACCAACAGGGGATTAACATGGACCAGCATAGACTGAACAAACTCATTCTAAGGTGTTATAACTTATGCCTATTAGAGTTTGATGAAGGGTGGGAATTCAGTGCAAAATGGTTCGCAAGAAATTTATTCCAAAATATCCCCCAATTAAGTTTAATCAATATAAATATTAAATATTTAATAATAAAATCAAGTAAGGTTTCTCATAAATAAACTTGTAGAAGCTAATAATTATAATAATTTTTAATATACTCTTTGGATAGACAATTATGTTTATAAGTACAAAAGAGAAATAATATAAGATGTTATTCATTAAAGTATGATCAATCTAACATATGCACAATAGTTTTGATGTCATATTTAACTATAACTACACAATTTTTTGTTAAATTAAACTAATTCTACATAAGTATCAACATACAAACATGTAATGTTGTTTAATGACTAATTAAGCCAATGAAAATGTCATAACAATAAATACAAGTATATGATTTTTTCCTACATCAAATACTTTTTTTTTGTGATAAAATATGAAATAATGGCGATGTAAAGAAAATTATATATAAGAGAGAAAGAGAGACTAATAACTAGCTAAGCATAATGATTGTGTTTTCAACTACTTGGCATATGAATCTTTAATCATCATCACATGAATATAAAGTCATTAAAAAAAAGTAAAACAAAGTATGAAAACAAAATAATAATGTAATTAAGCATAATTGATATTTATGTTATTTGGCTAGCCCTTTGTACATGTCCATGCTTAACTTAACCTCACTGGTATTCCTAATAAAGCATGCCAACATAAGCTATTATCCTTCACTCTAAGAGTAAATGGTGAAACTTTCTTAGATAAAATTTATCCTTAATGAGTAATTTAACACACCCTACACTTCTAATTTATAACAAGAAGAAAATACTCATAATAAATTTTAATGTGTCATAATTCTCTTATATTAAGAAGAGGAACCTACTACTCTAAAAATAACTAGTTAGATAATGGAAATAATCTTTAGAAATAAGCAATAAATCTTTTAAGCTTTTGAGGTGATTTAATGGCTATCACTTATAATTTCAATTTTCAAAATATAATATAGAACCTCGATTAAATTATCATGGTACTACACTAGATTAAAATAAAATTAAATATTTGATGAAGGGCTATGATGTCATAGGCTGAAGGTCAAGGGGTCAAATGAAGGGTGTTGCAAATCTGGGTTTAAGGATTATAGTATTGATGAAAATAAACATTTCTATGTTCTATTTTTGATTGGCTAACATTTCAGGTACAAATGATCAAATGTAATTCAAGCCAACTAAAGATGGAGTCCACGTGTGTTTAAATATATTTTTTCCCTTTCTTGAGTCAAATGTAATGTTATTGATCCCCTAGCTAAGTAACCTTGCACACACACACTGAGGGGGAGAGTTTGAGTGTGTTAGAGTTTCTATTTTCATTTTTTTTCATATCGTCCTGGATAATATTCATATCATCCTGGACAATATTCATATCATCCTGGATGATGCAATAAAAATAGAAACCCTAATTAAGGTGACCTTGTTATATTGGTTTGATTAACCAAATCGTCCTGGATGATATACCCATCGTACAAGACGATATGCTCAAATCAGAAATTCTCAGTCGCCAGATTAAGTTAGGCAAGTTTTTATTTTAAAGATTTGGTCTGATCATCCTGGACAATACTTGTATTATCCTGGACGATCCTTTACAATCATGCCTAAATTAGTCTTGTGATTAAGGAAAGTAATTAATGTTTGATTGATACGATCATATCGTTCTAGACGATCGCAATATCGTCCAGGATGATAAATACAAAATCCTGACCATCCAGAGCATTTCACCTGGATGAACCAAGCTATCTTTTAGATGATATTACCAAGTTTGAACTAATCGTATAGGATGATAGAGATATCATCCCGAATGATCAAGTCATTTTCAATCGTACAGCACATTTTGTGCAGGCCGATCTTAACTATGTGCAGGACAATTTTGGGTGTTTTGAACTAATCGTACATGATGATACAAATATCATCCTGGACGATCAAGTCATTTTGAGATCGTTCAGCCTAAGTTTCCCTGGACGACTCGTATTGTCTTCAAGACAAAATTCCTGATTTATACTAATCATCCCGGACGATCGCAGAATCGTACGGGATGATCTGAACAAATTTTTCTTCTAATCATCCAGAGAAACCAGATTGTCCAGGTTGATATATGAGATTTTACACTAATCGTATAGGATGATCCTTCGATCGTCCTGGATAATATGTGACGACCAGTTAAGATTTAGGGTAATTTTTGTGCCCTCCTATTTAAGATCTTTTTCTTCCAACAAGAAAAATCTTTTGCCACTTTCCTTACCAGAGAAAACCTTGAGAGAGAGAGAGAGAGAGAGAGATCTTGGGAGAGAGAGAGAGGATCTTGTGAGGGAGAGTTTGTGAGGTGTTCACAAATGTTGCTCCAAGCAAGGATCTGAGTCGTCTTCTCTGGTCGTGGTCTCTTGTCTTGTTAGTGGTTCTATAGTAGGATAGTCTGCAAGAAGATCCAGGTTCTCTGCCTGTTTCAGGAGGAAGAGAAAGGAGTCCAGGTTTTATGTTTGCTTCAGGAGGAAGCGAAAGGAGTTCAGGTTCTCTGCCTCACCGGGTTGTTGGAAAGGAGTTTTTGTATAGGCTTCTCCGTCTTGCTGTGGGAGCAGAAGGAGAGTCACTTAGTATTAATGTAATATCCGGAGGGGAGGCTCCGGGGAGTGGACATAGGTCAACTTGACAGAACCACTATAAAATCTGGTGTGTTCTTTCTGTTTATTTTTTGCACTTACTTTTATGTTGATGATTGTGTGATTGTGATTATTATTCTACTATCGTTGAACATCTGCACATCATCGTGTAACTATAAACATTTTAAAATATTCAAAAAGATTTTATAAATCATCGTTTGCCTACGAATTTTTAAAACTACCAATTCACCCCCCCCCCCCCCCCCCCCCCCCCTCCTCTTGGTTAGCCTCAGGACTAGTTCATAAGGGCTTAACATCCCTAACGAACTTTCAAAGGGCCACGTTAGCACCATCAACTTTGCATGATAGAGGAGTTCTAATATGCAAATAATTAAATTGTAATTATGGTTAGAAGTTATAGATTTAAATATTATAATTTTAATTTTTAAAATTTTAAAATTTCCCTCGATGTGGGAGACCTTTATTTTTATTTCCCTTGATTTTAATTTGCACTAATTATTTCTTTTCTTTTTTAGGTGGGGGGAAGTGGGGGGGGGGGGGGGGGGGGGGGGGGATTTTTTTCAACCTCCTTATTTTTTTTTAATTAAAATATTACAAATTCATGCAATAGCTTAAAATATTTGTAGAAATAATTAAGTTTGTAATGATGATTAAAATTTCAAATATTTAAAAATTGAATTTGCTCTTTATGTGGGGGGATTTTAAATGTGAACAAAACCATGCATCAAGTAATGTGAAGTGTTTTAAGTTTTTTTGCCAACATGCTAATTGGTTATAATTTAGGATTATTGACTAATAACATGAATTATGTTCTTACAATTGGGGAGAAAAAAAAATTCATTTGGAAGATCATAGAGCATATATTAGAAAATAAATTGAGAGAACTCTTGCTAGACCAAGCCATCTTCCTCCTCACCTTATTTGATCCTCAAATTTATAAATGTAGCTTGTGTGAAGTTTTTTTATTATATTTTAAAAATAAGATACTACATCTTAGTAGAGTTCCTTATAAATGAACATTACTTACTAGGTGATGTTAGGAATAACATATTTTACACCTTTAAGTAGGAGGTTTCAAAATAACAAGTTATGTTAGGAGTACTGGGATTCTCACAAAGAGAAGAAGCATTGGGTTAGTCCATCACCCATGAAAGAATGAGATATCTCTACCTGTGATAATGAGAAAGAGATAATACAAATCCTAAGAGGTGGACTCGAGTAGTTGATATAAATCCATGGGTGGCTAAACCACTACAATACATTTTGTTTGCATTAATTTTTTGTACTTTTACTTAATAATAATAATAATAATAATAATAATAATAATAATATTATTATTATTATTATTATTATTATTGATATATCATCAAAAAATTATCTTGATTGGGCACGAATCTCGAGTCAAAATCAAGTTGGAAACTTTCAAAATTAAAATTGGTAACATCTGAACTCCAATTTTAGCAAACTTATAGTCGAACTGAATGTCTCAAAATTATGAACCTAGTGACACCAAATTTGACCAAATCAGAGCTCAAATGGGTCCAAATCAAGGACCCGAAGCACATTTAGAAGGTTAAAACCATAATTTGGATTACCAAACAGTTTCCAAATGTGATTTGCTTATAGTCAAATCGAGCAGCTTGACGAGAAAAATCCAACGAGTCTAAGATCGCCAATTTTGATATCATTAAGACATTCAAATGCCCAATAAATGATTCATAATCAAGGGAATCAATATCGGCAATCCATTCAAACCACTTCCAACATACCCTTGATCTTCCTCCTATTTACTAGCCAAGCTACTCTCAGAAACTATAAATAGACCCCTCAATTCTCATGAAAGGGGACCCAAGCAAGGAAAAAAAGGAAGAGAAGGAAGAAGGGAAATTAGAGTTCTCTTGCCACCAGACTCCTCCTTGATCTCCGCAGGACTTCCACCCAACCATCGACTGGAGAGGGACTTCCACCAGGCTACTGACTGACATCAGACTTCCACCTAGCCATTAACTTTCATTGAACTTTCACCCAACCATTGACTGATGCTGGATTTCTGCCCGACCATGGAGTGAGGTCGGACTTCAGTCTGACCTCCATTCATAATTAGTTTTCTACCTGACGGTTAACCATTATAACTGATCTGATCATCCTTAATTTCAAGGATGAATTAGCCACCTGTAATCTATTCAAACACAGGTGGAATCATTTCAACTAGGTGTGGCCCCATGATTTTTTTCCTTTTTCAAGTTTTTTCACATAAAAGTTCTGGTGTTTCTTTTAACCTTCTGTTTGTATGTTAGATAACAGTACAATGTTAAGACAAAAAATTCTAACTCTATCACTATGTACATTTTAGTATGCAATAGTTTAGCACTATCTATGGGAACATCGTTCCTGACTGAGGGAAACTATTTCTCTAATATTAAAAGATCGTTGATGTGAATGTCCTGATATTACCTATTACTGCATCAATTTCATAGAAATTAGATGTGGACTAGGGGAAACCATGACTACAACCATGGTTAAGAAGATTCCTCTGACACATGCAATACACAAGATAATATGTTGGAAATTATTTTTCATAAAGCTTCTAGCAAATACAAGGATGCTTCCAATAAATTATGATCTCTATGCAATCCCTAGATGGACTTCTATAATGTCTTAATATCAACCTCAAAAGGTAGTAACACTCTACAGATAGACCATTCTTCACCTTCGATTCAGCATACACATGGCATTCTCCAACTCCAAATTAAGGCATAATCAATCCAAGGGGGATTCGATTCAACCTCTTCCACACAGGTTAACATGTTCGAGCAGTGCTCTTAATACAACCTCATATAGGTCAAACATCCTAGGAGGATGTCAATCAAATTATAAAATCCTTAATTTGAGAACTACATAATCTTTTTTATGTCTTAATCACAAGATGATCAATCCCAGGGTGATTTGATCTGACCTCTTCTGTATAAGTTAACATCATCAAGTAGTGCTCTGATAATCAATCTCAGATAGGTCAAACATCCTAAGAGGATATAAATCAAATCATAAAATCCTTGATTCAAGAATTACATAATTTTTATTTTGTCTCAATCACTAGATGATTAATTCTTGGGGGATTCGATCCAACCTCTTCTATATAGGTTAACGTCATCAAGAAATTCTCTAACATACAACCTTGAATAGGTCAAACATCTTAGGAAAATGTTAATAAAATCATAAAATCCTTGATTTGAGAAATGCATAATCTTTATTATGTCTCAATCACTGGATAATCGATCCTAGAGGGATTTAACTTGATTTCTTTCATACAGGTTAATATTATCGAGCAATGCTTTGATACACAACCTCGAATAGTTCATACATCCTTGGTGGATTCTCTAGACCTTTTTCACGTAGGTTAACGTCATCAAGCAATGCTCTGACAAATAACCTTAGGTAAGTCTTACATCCTTGATGGATTCTCTTGACCTCTTTCATTCAGGTTAACATCTTCGAGTAATACTCTGACAAATAATCTCGGATAGGTAAAATATTCCTTGTGGATTTCTCTCAACATCATTGAGAAAAACTTTGACAAATATAAAAGGCTCCCCTATAAGGTAGCCTCAAACAACAGCTAGTAGTGGACAAGGTCCTCACTAGAATGACTCCATGAGAGAAAGTGATTGATAGGGCCATTACTTATTAAAATACCTTAGCAGGCTAAAAATCCTCAAAAGGTATAGGTACACACAAATATCTTAGCGGGCTAAAAAGCCTCCAAAAGTACCAGTATACAAATATCTTAGCAAGTTAAAAAGTCTCAAAAAGTGCAAAGGGAAATATATCAAAGTATATCACAAAGATGCATAAAGGACTTAGTTTTCTGTGGAGAACAAGTTCATTTCAAATGCACAATAAGTATCGAGCTCATACAAATTCATATGAAATGCTATTGGATTTACATAAAAATTTTTTATATTAGGTTTAATTGTACTTTTATGTTCACAAGAAGCTAAAATTAAAATTACATTTGCTTCATCCACATAAATTAATGTCATTAAGCAATAATTTAGAAAGGTTAAATATCTTTGACGGGTTCTATTGACCTCTTCTCTACTACACATTGAAGCATCTCCTATAATTTTTGCTTCAAAGAAAGTCTATAACCTGATCATCATTAGACCTCCACTTAATTGACTTTATTAGTGTGTAGATAGACTACTGACATGTCACAATGCTTTGACCCCTTCCATCGGGGATGTCTAATATCTACAAATGTCAGTATGGATGCATATTGCATTTAGCAGAATACAACTTGACCATTGCCATCAACAGCCTTTTGCCTGATGTCTGCTGTCGATCTTTCACTTAATATCAGACATCATCAGCTTCTCGCTTTACTACAACTAGCAGCACACCCTCCAACTATCTCCTTCAGCTCTCCACTAGACCATCTATGGACATCGAACTTTCACCTGATCAGTAATCGTCGCCAGACTTCCGCTCAAACTTCATCAAAATTCTTTCGGTCTAGCTAGAATCACTGGTTCTCCTCCCCAGCATTATTATTGCTAGATCTTCTCAAATCACCCTTGCATGCAAGAGGTAGTTGATCTTCTTTTATCAAAGGTTATTTATTAGAAGAATAAACTCTCTTTGTGACTTACTCTATACAAAAGAGAGGCACTGAAGCTTGATAAAAGATGCCACCTGTCTAAGACCGTGGAATGCCTCAAATGTAAGAAGAAAATCATAGGAGAAGAAAAAGGAAGGTGGAGAATGTTTCTTCTACACTAAAGAGGTTCATTGAAGCTTGATAGGGGATGCCACCTATCTCAGATAATGGAATGTATCTAATGTAAGAAGAAAAGTAGAGGATAAGAAAATTGGAGGTGAAAGTTCCTTCTACACTAAAGAGGGCCATTGAATTTGGAGAGGGGATGCCACCTATCAAGAATAATGGAAAACCTCTAAAGTGAAAACGAAAATGAGAAAGAAAAAGAGAGAGCTGAAAACTCTAACTTCTACACAAGAGAGGGACACTTGTACTTGATAGTGGATGCCACCTATTCAAGACAGTGGAAGGCCTCAACTATAAGAAAGTTAAAGGAAGAAGGGAGAAGAAAAATATGCATTTTCCCCCTGCCCTAAGGAGGGATTTATAGGACAAAAAGAGGGGAAAATAATTCAAAAATGTTGTGGTGGGGGGGGGGGGGGGGGGGGGGGGGTGGAATTTGCCTCCAACTTTATTCAAACATTTTTTAAATTGTTCTAAAATCTTTTTAAAAATTTTTGGGCTCCCTTGTGTCATTTTCGGAATTTTGAAAAAATAGGTTATTTGTTAAAAAAAGTAAATTTATATGTGTATATATATATATATATATAACAGGCACCACATTAAAAAAATTAAAATAATAACTTTAGCTGGTTATTAAACAGGATGTTCACAAAACTGTGCATCCCTATGGGGGAGGGACTCTTCGGACAATCCAAATCAGAAGTTTTTTGGGTCCTCCGAGCCATGTTTTGACGTTCCAGACTTACTTTTGACACTTTTAAAGCTATTAAGGACCTCTACGCCCATATTCAAATTATTTTTGAGTTTTAAATCACATAAAAAATTTTTTAAAGATTGTGGTGCGTATTTTCGGAGTTTTGGAGCTTTGACGTCCAAAAAAAGAGGGGCAACTAATATATCATCAAAAAATTATCTTGATCGGGCATGAATCTCGAAACAAAATTAAGTTGGAAAGTTTCAGAATTAAAATTTGGGCCATCTGAACTTTGATTTCAACAAACTTATAGTCGAACTGAACGTCTAAGAATTACAAAACCAACAACTCCAAATTTGACCCAATCCGAGCTCAAATGGGTCCAAATTGAAGACACGAAGCATATTTGTATGGTTCAAACCATAATGTAGATTAACCAACGATGTCCAAAAGTGAATGCTTATAGTCAAATCGAGCGGCTCGATGAGACGAATCAAATGAGTCCAAGATTGCCAAATTCTGATATTGTTAAGACATTCAAATGCCCAGTAAACAGTACATGATCAAGGGAATCAACATCGGCCATCCATTCAAACTAATCCCAACTTACCTTTAATCTTCCTCCTATTTATTGGCCATGCCACTCTCAGAAAACTATAAATAGACCCCTTATTTATCATGGAAGGGAACCTAAGCAAGGAAGAGAAGGAAGAGAACAAAGAAGAGAAACTAGAGTTCTCTTCCCACCAGACTCCTCCTCGACCACCGCTTGACTTCCACCCGGTCGGACTTCCACCCGGTTGCCGACTGACGTCGGACTTCCGCCCGACCGCCGTGTGATGCCGGATTTCTGCCCAGCCACGGACTGACACCGAACTTCCCTCCAACCTCCGTTTGTAACTAGATTTCAACCTGACAATTGACCATTGTAATTTGATAATCTTCCTCAATTTCAAGGATGAATTAGTCACTTGTAATCTTTTCAAACACTAGTGGAATCATTTAGATGAATTAGTCACCTGTTACGGTGGTTTTTCCCTTTTACATTGTTTTTCACGTAAAAAATTTGGTGTTTCTTTTTTCCTTCTGTTTGTGTGTTGGATATCTGTACAATGCTAAGACAAAAAATTCTAAATCTATTGCCGCCTATATTCTAGCCCGCAACAATTATTATTGTTATTATTTCACATTACTTATCCTATTGCTACTATTGCCTCATATATAGGTATTTATTTTATGTTCTGTTAATTTCAAAAGAAAAAGAGAAAAATTTGAGTTTAATTTTTTTTTTCATTATGTCATCAAACTCATATATTCAATTATTCATCTTTCTGTTAAAAAGAAAGAGACGAAAATTTATTTCATTCATTCATTGAATTTATCATATGAATTTGTTATCTTGCTAAAGAGAGAATTATATTTCATCATTTTTTATACAATGAAATGAAGTAGATTTGAAATGAAAAAACAAATTTAATTTAAAATAAAGTTTTGAAAACAACCCATATAGTCGCTCGTCTTTGTTAAGCTATAACCTTCAAGGCACCTCTTTGATGGTAAGAAAGAAAAATCAATACTGAAGAGCATCATTGATATTATGTGTAAAAAGTGACCTGCTCAAAATAGGTGATATTGTCAATAGGAGTTGGCTCTGCTTTATATAAATCTAATTGGGGGATTTTAAACATCGGTGCGTCCTGCACTTCCATAATTTCTACGAAAAAGGCTTTTGATGGACGAGGTTAGTTCTTCACAATAAGTATAGTAGAGGAGTCTTACTAGTGGCTTTCTCAAGGAGATAAAGCCCTGCCAATTATCAAAGTAAAAGTTAATGCTGTAAAAGTTTATTGTGACCTTCAAATTAAAGTATCAGAATACTCTTCATTAAGAGGAATCTCAATGCCAGAAGTGATTCTTAAAAATAAATTATTAAGGAATTCCTTGTATCATCTCTGTCCAGTTGTCCTCTATTTAATTCAACTTCTTGGTCATGATGAAGCCTTGTTACTGCACTTGTAGAGATCTCTCCCTTTCATCTGGGAGACGCATAACTAGTCTTTTATTCTATGCATCCTCGGCATTCACCACACTTAAAATGATGCATTCAAATATGTAAATGGGTGACCAATCCACCTTAGCAAGTGCAAAACAATCCTAACGTGGAGAGATGAGAGAGAAATAGAAGATGAGAGAAAAAAGTTAAAAGGAATTTCTCAATATCTCTGTCACAATGTACAAGCTATATGATCCGATTCAATCTTAGTACCTTAGAATGTACCAAGATGATAGGATAACCATCCCATTTTCACCCAAAGTTGAATTAAAATTAGCAGGAAAAAAACATTTAAATATAAATTGAAATTCTTGTTTAAATCAAACTCCATGGATCATCTTCCAAACAATAAAGTATTGACGAAGGAACGCTGGAGAATGGTCACCTGCTTAAATAATTGAGATTTCTTAAAATACTGGACATTAAAACCACGCCATCCAACGTTGATGAATAAAAAATAAGCTCGATGAGTTGGCCCGCAGTATTCCTCAGATTTGCCTTAAGATTTGTTAGGTAAACCTGTTCAAGAGTTTCAATATTACTTTTTGTACAGGTGTGCGAGTCACTTTAAAACAAATCCAGGGATTAAATTATATTTGCTCGTGAAAGTTGCCTCTTGTTTCTTATTCTGTTATCAGGTGACTATGGGAATCATTTCAAATATATTATTGAGGCAAAGTTGTCCTGTAGCTCGAGATTGGCTGCAGAGAACTTATAAGAGATGTTATAAGTTTAAGAAATTGTTAAGTAGAGCTAAATCATTAGGGAAAACTGAGATTAAATACTAAAGCTCTGTTCAATGCAACTTTGTCATGGACTATGTAGCATGTGATTTTCTGGCTTCCTCACCGGCACTGCTACCCCCTAAAAAAAAGCTTATTTTTACAAAGAAGATGGAAGGTTATTTGAGAGAAGTTTATAGAAATGTTATCCCGCAACATTGCAAGGCATCATACATGCTATACTGTATACACATGCATTTTAATGAAAGTCCAAAAAGAAGTAAGAAAATTAATATTAAAGAGCGGTTGGTACGATTAAACCTTTTCTTATTAAACGCAGTCACAAAAGGGTGCAAAAAAAGAGGAACAAAAACTTCAATATATGAGGTCAAAAGCAAACCATTTTGGATATATTTGGGACGGCTGCACCGTCTTATAAATGAGTTCTGAAGTTGCTGTTGAGAAAGTAACTTCAATTATAGTAGAAAGGAGTATTCCATCATGAAATTTTTTGAAAAACAATGAAAAAATAGCAAGAAAATGATAGCCAAATAAAATTATAGTTGTTATTTAAAAAGCAAAGCATTCAAAAAGCTATCCCAAACAAACATTTTATCCCAAAATATTAGGCATTAATTTAAACGAAAATAGTTATTAATATATTTACAGATATTATTATTTTTTATAAGATAGCAATGCTTGTTTTGATTGTTAATGATGTAGGTGACTTCATGTAATTAATAAATCATTTTATAAACAAATTATACAAACATTATTATAGGAATTTCATCCCGCAGCGCAGCAAGGCATATTCATTCGATTCGACATTACTATGGCGACATTTTAGTCAGACTAAAGCCTTAACTGAGATCTTAATTAATTAGAGAGAGTTAGGAGATGTACCATAATTAATATGAAGTGGTGGGTATGATTTAACCTTTTCTCCTACCATTATTTGCAAGAAATTATGATAGTAGAGGGAGAATGATTAGTTTTGAATTAAAAAAAAAAAAAAGAGACAGCAGATGACAATTTTTGTTTTGAAAAGCAAAGAAAAAAAAGAATATGGAGCTTGAAATAGTTGAGATAGCTTCCACTAGCAGTAAATATAAGTTACAAAATGATCATCCTTCCCTGAACCCAAAAAAGATAGTAATAAATGTTAGGTGAAAATTAGCTATTATTGATATCATTTGTCTTGGTCGGTGATCTAATAAGGACCTGTATAGTACTCCTCTGGGAGTTTAAGACATCACGATATGGAAATGATAGATGATGCAACATATGAAGGTTTTCAATCCACTAAAATGGATAGATAGAGTGAGTGATGAGGACATCGAAGATCAACGCAATGATGAGGACATCGGAGATAAACGGCTACGATCTGGAGTTTATTTTTTTTATGTGTTTTATGTACTAGTTGATTTTGTATTTCTGTTTTCTTCATTGTACCCCTATGAGGGGAGTTTAGTGAGTTGTAGCCCGGAGGACATGTTAGTCTTTTGAGTTTTCTTATTTGTGGAGGCCTATATATAGAGGCCTTGGGCGTTGTATTGATTTTAATAATGACTAATATGAAATTTCAGTTTTCTTGTTCTCTTGTGAGAGTTTTAGGAGATAGCTTGGAGAAAGTCCCTTGGTGAAGGGCAAAGCAACACCCATCAGTCGGTGGAAGCATCCACGGCTCGTGGTTCGACTTCCTCCCTTACCTCCGCCGTCGACCAACCGTCCCCTAGACTCAAGCTGTCGAACACCACCCAATTTCCCTCCTTAAGCCACCGGCTACCACTCCATCTCTTTCCTCCAAGCAGCCGGCCACCACCTACAAACCACCGACCACCATCTCCTTAATTTCTTTCCATCAAGCCGCCGGCCACCACACCATCGCCTTCTTCCAAGCCACCGGCCACCTCCTCCCATGGCTCCAACCGCTAGCCATCCTCACTCCTTCTCCAAACCCGCCGACCCTTTGTCCCCTTTCCCATCATTGATGATTTCAATCATCATTAATCCCTTCCTAAATTAACCTAATTAATTTGGCAAGGATTTAAGCTAATTTGAAATTCAAATTCGAATTTCAAATAATTTCCTTATTTAGCCAAGTTAAATTAGGAAAGATCCTAAATTAGATCTAATTTAATTTAAATTAGATTTGCACATCTAATTTATTTCCTAAACCTACCCAACAAATTAGGAAGCTACTTAATCCCTCTTCCTCTCTATACCGCCGGCCCTCTTCCCCATCCTCCTAATTTAGAATTCAATTTTGAATCCTAACCTTTTCCTCCACTTCCATTAACTCTTTTAATTAATTACCTCCCTTGGTAATTAATTTAAAAGAAAATGAACCTAAACCTCCCCAACCTAGCATTCCCTTCACCCTCCCAAAACTCCTAGCCGCCACCTCTATCCCTAGCATCCTAGTTCCATCAACATTTCTGTTCCAAAATTTCTACTAGCCGCCCCCCATTCCAGCATGTGCAAATTGCTGTCTTGCACACCTGAAAGACTGAAATTACTGTCCAACAACTTCCAGCAATTTACACAGCAGCCAGGCATTATACAGTCACTCGGGGTTGCTGTCCAAGACTTTTCGAGATTCAAAGCTGCTGTCCAGCCATCCTAGCAACCTCCTTTTGACGTTCTGTTTATTTTAAAGGTTCAGATTGCTGTCCCCCAGTATCAAGAAGCTCATAGGTTACTGTCCTGAAAATTTTCTGAAGTTAAAACTGCTGTCCAATGAAGTTGGTGGCTGTCCATGGATTTCTGTAGGTTACCCAGCACCATATTTTTCATCCAGGAGGTTCTGGTTGCTGTCCAAAATCTGTCCAGATTCTAAACTACTATTGTTTTGAAGTTCTACTCCTCCTACCGACTATTCCTTGGTGTGAGAAGACTCCTGGTTGATACCCACATCATTCCCAACATTCAAACGAACTTGCCATAGCGCGTATCTCTCTTATCTGTGGGTAAACTCAACACTCAACTCTTTATCTTCATAGTTACATCCTTAATTGTGGTTATTATTATTGTCATGAAGATCTTGTTAATGCGTCACTGCTAAAGCTTAGAGAGCTAGAGATTTGAGTGAGGGACTAGTGTACAGTGCCCAATCTCGTTGTTAGTATAAGGATTTACATTGAAATCATCCATGTACGCAATGTTAGATTAATCGACTATTTTACGATCTTAACTCCTACACATGTAATTTAGCCTAAGCTTGTTTTACCGCTCTTTGTGTTTTATTTTGTCATTTAAAATTAATATAAAAGATATAATTATTGTGGCTTCTAAAATTAAGAGTGCAAACTCCTTAATCAACTCATCTTTGCATGTACGTTCTACATCATCTTGGTATCAGAGCATGGTCGCTCTTTGGCATGTGTTAGAACATAGTGTATAACCAAGTCTTATAATCTTTAAGCTTAAGTTCCCGAAGAGCATTTCATATTAACTTGATTCCAAGTTGTTTGTATACTATCCTTTACTTTTTTACAGTCTTTAGCATGCATTACATGGGCTAAAAGTTATCCTAGGAAGTTTCTCTAACCATTCTTATGTATTGTTACATGCATATCATCATTTATCCTAGTTTAAATTACTGTTATGCTTGCTGTCCACTCATTTTATGCACTACATAGTGGCATTTAAGTGAACCTAATTTAGTGTTCACAGTCACTCTAGAAATTTCACTCATCAATTGGAGCACTTAATCTAGTACTATAGGTTGCTGTCCACAACACTCCTGCACTCATTTAGTGGACTTTTAAGCTAGGAACCTTAGCATTTAGATGTTTTCCTTGATCTGGTACCCTTCATAGCCACCTAGACTATTTTATCCACTAGTGTGGATTGCTGTCCACATCTTTAGTGCACCTTCTATTGACAATTTGGAGAGTCTAGCTTCGTAGGTGTTGTCCCCTATCTAGATTCATCCCTAAGTGTTTCTTAGCACTTCCCATGGACTCGATAGGACTTCAAAAAAAGTTAGATGACCTAGTTAGTCTAGTTGGCTCTATAACTAAGACCATAAAGGAGAAACAGGTTGACTACTCCCACTCTAGGTATATTCCCCATTCGATCGATCACGTTAGTCGGAAGACTACCTACTCTTCTTATAAACCTAGTCCTGAGACCAAGCCACATCAACCTCACTTCGATTCACCTTACCGTCTACCCACCTTTGATGGTTCCTCGAACCCTTACGACTTTAAGGAATGGGTTAGACAGTTAGAAGACAATTTTGAAACCCATTTTATTCCTGTGTCCCACCAAGTTAGCATTGCTAAGTCTTGCCTGAATGGTCGTGCTCTTCAATTTTTGATGAGGTTAGAAGAGCACAAAGAGTCTCACAGTGAGTACTTTACTTATAATTGGAAAGATATGCGGTGAGAACTTGGTTTAAAATACATGCCATCTACCAGCAACCAAAGATCTGGTTTTAAGTTTAGGTCACCCCCTGTTCATCAAACCTTTGGGTGTTGCACTCTCAAGAGCCCTACACGTGAAAGTCAGTCCTACCCACCTATTACACCCCCACCTGATATCATGACTCCTAGTCCTCACCACACATCATTTACCCATTTCCCTACCTCTGTGGTTACTCCTAAACCTTTCCGACATACCACTTCCACCCACTTAACTAATCAGAGAGCGACCCCTACACCTAGTGACCGTCATCTAGAGCACCACCCTACCTCTTTTGCTGGGGAAAATCATGGATATTACTGTGGTTGAGACCACCCATCCATTAGTAACATTAGGGTTGCTGCACCACCCTGTAGGTCTTCACCTAGCCTGGATGGCCGACCTTCTAGTGGGTCTTCTATTGGATCGGTCCCACATGACTCCCCCCTTGGACCGACTCCTAACCATCCCAACCAATCTTTAGCCTCCCCCGTCTTTAACCCTGCAAGTATAATTGTAATAAAGAAATGCATTAAAAAGAAAAAGTCCTCTGAACCTTTGACTGAGTGCATCCATTTCGTAGATGCTAATGATATTACTGATAATGAGGACTTCTTTAAGGATGAAACTGAAGTGATTGAATTAGACTCCCTACCTGACGTAAACCCTGATTTAGGTGATTTAGAACCTTTAAATGTTGATACCTTAGCCCACCCTGATCCTAGTCTCCTCAAGGATATCCCTTTTGATAAGGTCTGTCTAGATGATGTTAAGTTGATCTCGAAAGAAACTGATCAGACCTTGAGCCCAACAAAAATGAATTTGGAAGATAGTAATTTGAATTTGGATTATTCTGAGCCTAATTTGAATAATGAGCGTTCTCTTATTTTATTGGAATCTATTTTAGGAGTTGTCCCTTTAGATTTATATTTGGTATAGTGTGTCTTTCCTTATCTGACTTACCTCACCATTAGTTATATCGACTTTAATGGTAGAGAGAGCATTAGCACACACCATCATGTCTCCTCTCTAACTGTTGTACCCACTTCTGTTATGGATACCCTATCCCATTTCTTGAGTCCCATACCTGCTGGTGACTCTTTAGGCTATCCCAATATGGTTGTGAGTCAAGACCCATCATATTATCATATTCCTGATTCCTACATTATGCCTTCGATATCCTTGTCCTTCCCTGTTAAGAACCATCTCTCTCCTAGTTGGATGACTTTGTTAGATTACCCTACTATCACTGGGAGACTATCTATGACCCAAGCTGAGACTCCCTATGGAGATGCCCTTGTAGCAAAGGATGTCTTCATTGCCCCTCCTACACTAGTTCCCTTTAACATGGAACTTTATGTCCTCTCATTTTGTGTCTGATCCATCTTTATTCCTACCTATGTGTGCTTGTGAGTCAGTATGTTTGTGTGTGTAGTCTGTTATCTTCCCAAATTTTCCTCTGTTTAAAATCTGTGTGTGAGTCCACAATTCATTTCATCCATTATGCATATCAAGTCTCTTACATGACATTTTTCCATTATCATCTATCTTGTTGAGTCTTAAATTTTGGACACATGGCTTCGCATAAAACATGCCACATTTGCATCTCATCCCCTGAAATTGCACATCTAATTGAACAGAATAATAATAATTATAAACTTCATGATGAATCTAAATGACGATTTAAAAATTTTGAGGTCAGTGAATCAGTAATGGCATGGATTCATCTGGCGTGGTTCCCACAAGGAACTGTAAAGGAATTACATGCTAGAAGTACATGATTAGTTAAAATAGATAATAAAATTAATGATAATGCTTACGTGGGGGATCTGCTTGTAGAGTTCAACATTCATTCCTTTTCTAACATAGAAGATGTAGTAGCCTATGAAGGTCCAGAGTTTAAACCCCACATCCACTTCAAATTAAGCCTTGTGTGACACCACCTTGTGAGAACCCCAAGCCTACCTCCACTCCCAAAATATTCCCAAAATATCTATAGAGGAGAGGGTTGACATGATTCTGAGTGATGACATTATTTCCCCAAAAGAGGGTGGATGAAGAAGATATCTGATAAAGTGGAGAGGTAAGCCAAAGTCATAGGATACATGGTCAGAGCGCAAGGAGCTGTGGCAGATCGACCCAGATGCACGAGTGTTCTTGAGACATCCACTCGACAGAGTTGAGTTTTCTCCTACTCGGGGAGAATGATGAGGACATCGTAGATCAACGAAATGATTAGGACATCGAAGATCAATAGCTACGATCTGGAGTTTATTTTTTTAATGTGTTTATGTACTAGTTTATTTTATATTTCTATTTTTCCATTGTACCACTATGAGGGGAGTTTAGTGAGTTGTAGCCCGGAGGGCATGTTAGTCTTTTGAGTTTTCTTATTTGTGGAGCCTATATATAGAGGCCTTAGGCTTGATTTTAAAGATGAATAATATGAAATTTTAGTTTTCTTGTTCTCTTGAGAGAGTTCTTGGAGATAGCTTGCAGAAAGCCCCTTGGTGATGGGCAAAGCAGCACCCATCAGTCGGTGGAAGCATCCCTGGCTAGTGGTTCGACTTCCTCCCTTACCTCCGCTGTCAACCTACCGTCCCCTTGCCTTAAGCTGCTGACCACCACCCAATTTCCTTCCTCAAGCCACCAGCCACCACCCCATCTCTTTCCTCCAAGCCATCGGCTACCACCTACAAGCCACCGGCCACCACCCCCCAAATTTCTTTCCATCAAGCCGCCGGCCACCACACCATCTCCTTCTTCCAAGCCACCTGCCACCTCCTCCCATGGCTCCAACCGCTAGCCATCCTCCCTCCTTCTCCCCACCTGCCGACCCTTTGTCCCCTTTCCCATCAATGATGATATCAATCATCATTAATCCCTTCCTAAATCAACCTAATTAATTTGCCAAGGATTTAATCTAATTTAAAATTCAAATTTGAATTTCAAATAATTTCCTTATTTAGCCAAGTTTAATTAGGAAAGTTCCCAAAATTAAATCTAATTTAATTTTAATTAGATTTACTCATCTGATTTATTTCCTAAACCTACCCAACAAATTAGGAAGCTACTTAATCCCTCTCCCTCTCTATACCGCCGGCCCCCTTCCCCATGCTCCTAATTTAGAATTCAATTTTGAATCCTAACCTTTCCCTCCACTTCCATTAACTCTTTTAATTAATTCCTCCCTTGGTATTTAATTTAAAAGAAAATGAACCCAAACCTCCCTAACTTAGCCGTCCCCTCACCCTCCCAAAACTCCCAGCAACCACCTCCATCCCTAGTATCCTAGTTTCGTCAACATTGTTGTTCCAGAATTTCTACTAGCGGCCCCCATTCTAGCATGAGCAAACTGCTGTCCTGCATGCCTGAAGGCATGAAATTACTGTCCAACAACTTCTAGTAATTTACACAGCAGACCAGGGTTTATGCAGTCACTCGGGGTTGCTGTCTAGTACTTTTTGAGGTTCAAACCTACTGTCCAGCCATCCTTGCAACCTCCTTTTGATGTTCTGTTGATTTTAAAGGTTCAGATTACTGTCCCCCAGTATCAAGAAGCTCATAGGGTTCTATCCTGAGAAATTTCTGAAGTTATAACTGCTGTCTAGTGAAGTTGGTAGCTGTCCACGGATTTCTGTAGGTTACCCAGCACCATATTTTTCATCCGGGAGGTTCCAGTTGCTATCCAGAATCTATCCAGATTCGAAACTACTATTGTTCTGAAGTTTTACACCTCCTCCTAACTGTTCCTTGGTGCGAGAAGACTCCCGATTGCTGCTCACGTCATTCCCAACTTTCAAACGAACTTGCCATAGCGCATATCTCTCTTGTCTCTGGGTAAACTCAACACTCGACTCTTTATCTTCATAGTTAAATCGTTAATTATGGTTATTATTATTTTCATGAAGATCATGTTAATGCATCACCGCTAAAGCTTAGAGAGCTAGAGATTTGAGTGAGGGACTCGTGCATAGTGCCCAATCTCATTGTTAGTTTAGGGATTTATGTTGAAATCATCCATGTACACAATGTTAGATTAATCCTTCGAAAGAACCCAGATTTTGTTGGAAGTATTGGCCACACCATGATTGAAGCCCAAGTGCCTAACCATACTATCCAACTTGTATGAGAAATAAGAGGTTCAATCAAAATAAGCAGAGAAATATTATGAATACGACATAAATTTTTAACTCTAATTCTAATAGAAGGACAACCAATGCCTATCACATTCCAAAGAATAGACTTAAACATTAGAATGTAAATGGGAAGTTTGTGATCATGTAGTTCTTGGTGAGTGCAACACAGTATTTTTGTTTTTCTTAGTTTTCTTTGCTATGGCTGGAGTGAAATCACAAAAGTCATCAAATATATTTATATTTTCATTATTAGAATGGCCATGGTCAATAATAGCTTCATTGGTATGATATAAAGTTTGGGAATACTTACGAACCTTTTCCCAATCAATACCTTGGTATTCCAAGAAGTTTCCCAAAAGACCTTGCACAAATTCCCCTTCTTCCAAATTTTTGTCCCTATTGTCCTTCACTTTGTCAGAAATATTAGGAATCGCATGAGCTTCAATATTAGTATTAGCCTCAATATGATCATGTTGATAAGGTTTTAAAGTAGTAAAAGATGAAAGTGCTAGCAGGTTGTTAGACCTATTGCTCAATGTCCCTAGGCTAACCAAGAGGGGGGGTGAATTGGTTCTTTTAAAAATTACTCTTGATATTTTGGAAAATTTTAAAAGCTAATCGTACAGTACGATATAACTTCGTACAGTATGAACAGAGATAATTTTTGCTCTTTCGTTCAACACAAAAATTTGACCACAAAGATAATAAACTGAAGAAAATAGAAAGGCAGAAAATAAATAGTTGATAGAAAACACCAGAATTTTTAGTGGTTCGGTCAAACACATCCTACATCCACTCCCTAGAGACTCCTTCTCTAGGTATTGCACTAAAACCAAGTGACTCTCCTTTTTCCCCCACAGTAAGGCGGAGAAGCTTTTACAAACTCTCTTCCACCAACCACGGTACGGTAGAGAACCGTCATCCTTTTCACCCTCCAAGTGCGGCAGAGAACCGTCATCCTTTTCACTCTCCAAGTGCGGCAGAGAACCGTCGTCCTTTCCACTCTCTAAGTGTGGCAGAGAACCGGAATCCTCTCGAACAACGCTCTTGCAAAAGTCTCCAAGGAACTAGGAACATGCTCGAAGAACAAGTAAAAGAAATCCTCTCAATTGGATAACCTTGTGAATCTACTAATAATTTTCTCTTGAAAGATCCTCAAAACTCACTCCCAAACACTCTCCCAATCACTCTCCTCTCACCTCCCAAAAGAATTTTCGTAGAAGGATTTTTCCTTCAAACAGTTTTGAGTCATTTTTATACTTGGGACAGAAAAAATCGCCCAAAAACTGAAATTTCAAGTTAAGTCCGTGTCGATCGTCCCGGACGATCAAGGATCGTACCGTATGAATAGTTCAAAATATTGTTCATTTCGCCTCGTACGTAAGCTTGGATGAATCAAACAGTGAGCTTCGTACGAACAGTCGTCCCGTACGAAAGCTTGGACGAACCGAACAGAGAGCTTCATACGAACATTTCATCCCGTACGAACGCTTGGACGAATCGATCAGTAAGCTTCGTACGAAAATTTCATTCCATATGAATGCTTGGACGAATCGAGCAGTGAGCTTCGTATGAACATTCGTCCTGTAGGATAAGCTTGGATGAATCGAACAGAGAGCTTCGTACGAACATTTCATCCCGTACGAAGGCTTGGACGAACCCAATTTTAAGCAGTTCGTACAGCAAAAACCATGAACGAAATAGTATTCATACTGTACAAACATGACTTAGAAAAATTTTCTAGGAATGCGGGTTCCTTTTGGAGGACACATTCTATAGATCGTCCCGTACGATATCAAATCGTACTGTACGATCAGTTTAAAAAAAATTAATCTTTTACTCTCCCATTGTGTGTGTACACAGTTTTCCAACTTAAAATCACACTCTCTCAGACTCAAGAAAAAGAAAATTTATAGACTTCATTTATAGTGAACAAATGAACTTGAAGTCTTCAACAATCTAGAGTGTGAATTTCCTGAAAAATACTTTAGCACACACAACAAAAAAAAACTCAAATATATGTTAGAAGATGAATTAGACAAACAATAAGCTTTTATAATCATCAAAAATCTAAATAACATAAACTTGGATTAGAATTCACATGAACAAACTGATTCACCCAAATCACAACAATCTCCCCCTTTTTGATGATGGCAAAATAACTATTGTTTGAAATGAAATACATAGAACAATAAATCTTCTAACATCCACTAAATGTACTCCCCTAAATAAAAGAACTACACTCCCCCTAAATAAAGGATCCCTAAAGTGACTCATCCTATCCCTAAGCTCCCCCTTAAAGACTAATCAAGATATATGAGGATAGAGCATTTTACATGGAATACACAATGGAAGGGAAGGAAAGAGTGGAAAGAGTGTAGAAATGATAACACAAACATAAATAGCACAAACACATATACATAACATACAGAATAACACATACAAAACACCACATAATATACATAAGTCAAATAAATAAAACTATACATAACATAAGTCAAACAAGAAAACTCTCCCCATTTTGCCAACAGCAAAAAGGTCACTTAAACATAGTTGAGAAAAGAAAAAAATGTTAAATGAAGTTTAACTACAATATTCAATTGAGATGCAAAAACTAAATACTCAAAAATGTTAGATTGCATAGAATGTTAAGGAGAAGAGAAGTTGATCTAAAGTAGTAATGCATTAGACATATTAGTAGTCTCAATTTTGTACAGAAGATAAGATAACATTATCAAAAGTCTAAGTCTATAGTGACAAGTATTGATTAGTAAAATTAGAGAAAAAATGTAAAAGGAAAGAAAATTTGGCGACTTTGCGCATCTTTTCAAAATGTAGGCTAATTTTGTGTCTTATTAAAATTTGGCGACATTGCGCATCTTTTCTTGTATGGCACATTTTGTGCATCTTTTCAAGCTTTGCTTTAAATGTAAGATTCTTTCCAAGAACATTATCTCTTAGTCACAAATACAATAACAAACACAAAGATTTAGACAGTGAGAATAATGTTTAAACATCAAACATACACAAATTTAGACTGAATAATACATGTCTAAATAAGATTTAAGTAAGATCTTCTAATCCACACCAAAACATAATGAAATCTAAAAAAAATTTAAAAATTTAAGTTATGCATAGTATTTTCAATTGTAATATGAACTCAAATAATATTCTAGATCAATAATCAACAATAGTCAAGTGAATTGAAGAAAAGAAAAAAAAATACAACAAGGCCATTCACTAACAAAAAAAGGATAAGCACAGAAACACTAGAACATTTCATTACTAGTCAATTTATAACATACAACATAACAAGTTATACATTGAAGCACATCTTAAAAAAAGCTTGCTATCATATCCAAAACAAAAACTCACCACAACATAAAAACAGCCTAAAACATACAAAGAGTAACACAATCACATCCAAACTAAACCATAACAAATCAAGCTAGAACTGAGAAGGGCCCTTATCTGGAGGAGGTGGTGGAGCACCAAACAACGCAAAGTAGCTGTTCAGAGTAGCAATATTTGTGTTTACAGCATCAAACTGATCATCCTGCCTCTTCAAATGAGCCTCCATGTCATCAAACCTTTGGTCCATCCTATCAAAACGTTGGACCATATTTTGATAGAAATCCTGTGAAGGTCCAGATGTAGTTGAGGGTGCACCTGAAGGAGCAGAAGCTGAAGGAGGCTCATCATCTGAGCTGTATGTTGTACCCTCTTTCCCAAATAACGCTCTAAAGGAAGCATTAGTGAAGTACAGTGGGAGTTCAGAAGGACCGGAAGGATGAACTAGGTTGTACTTCCTCTCTAGAATGTAACACACAACATATCCTAAAGCAATATTTTTCTTCCTCTTTACACTAGCCAAACCAATATCTGAAAGATAATAGATGAAGTCTAAAATCAATTGTGCTTCATCAATGGGTTGACTAGTCATAATCAGAAAAGTGGTTGAGGAAAGAAGTGGAGTCATATTAACCCTATCTCTTGCTTTACGAATAATTGATGTCCTAAGCACATGTTGTATTATCCTTGCATTTTGATTCAATGTATCTACCCGGGAGACATGTGTGGGTGTGCTTACACCTCTAAGAACTCGGTTAATTTTTGACCAACTGGTTTCAGGTCTAGTGGAGAAGGTATGAGCTCTAACCCCTTGAGTTCTAAGATGAACATATTCCCCTAGGTCCTCCTTGGTTATCACTACTTTTTGCTTGAGTACAAAAGATGAAATGACTGAGTGATCCTGGTTAAATGTCATGTTGGCCAGGAACACATGAAATAAATCCTTATTGAAGGCATAAATCAAGGTCAAGAGAAAAGAAAAGTGGGTCGAGTCAAAGAGGGGCAAAACTACAAAATGTATATTTTCCTGCAGTAGAATGCGAAAGGGAGTAACCTAAGATGCTGCATACCTAAGGTATACTTCCTCATTCTCTTCACTAAGAAAGTTATCATCCCAGTTCCTTCTAGATGCTGGAGCCCTAGCAACCCGTGCCCTTTTTCCACTGCCAGACATTTTCTCTCAAGGCTCTAAAGGTTCTAGATAGAAAGTGAAATGAAAGAAAATGACCCGCCTTTATATAGAAAAAATCTGCTATCATACTGTACGAATTAAGTTCATACAAGACAAACCTTAATTCGTCGGGGACGAATGAAAGTTCATCCGAGACGAACGAAAGCAGTCAAAATAAAACAGTTTTTCATAAACTGCTCGTCCTGAGGCATCCTTTCGTACAGGCTTTTTGACTTCCTGATCGTACAGACGATGACGTGTTTGTCCGGGATGATCAGAAAATTTAAGTTCGTTCAGGCGACGGTTAGGTTCGTCCCTCACATGAAACGACATGTGGATCGTACAGACGAATAACATATTCGTACGTATGATCACCAATAATAACTGCTCCTAACCGTGTTTCCTCTCCGTTCGTACAGACGAAGCATGAATACGATGATGTAATCAGTACGATTCAGTATCGTACAGTTCGAATAGACACTATAAACACCCATCACTTCAAAACTTACATGCCTTTCAATATTCAAACAAGGAACATAACACAACAGTAAAAAAAAAAATCAACGAACAAACTAACAAACACAAACAAATAAAAATGCATTTCCAAAAATTTCAATCAAGCATTTAAATCTATCACACCTAGCCTTGTCCTCAACATGCTAAATGTGTCAAAGGCTAAGGGTTTTGTGAAAATATCTGCAAGCTGATCTTTAGTAGCCATAAGATGTAGTTCAATTTCTCTTTTCGCTACATGATCTCTTATAAAATGATGCCTTATGTCAATATGCTTGGTTCTAGAATGTTGAATAGGATTCTTTGAAATACAAATGGCACTAGTGTTGTCACAAAATATTGGAATGGTGCCAACTATAAATCCTAAGTCACTCAATTATTGTTTCAACCAAAGCACCTATGCTACACAACTCCCTGAGGTAATGTAGTCTGCTTCAGCTGTAGAAAGTGTTACTGAATTTTGTTTTCTACTGGACCAAGATACTAATGAATTCCAATGAATTGACATGTTCCAGAAGTACTTTTCCTATCCACCCTACAGCCTGCAAAATCTGAATCTGAGTATCGAATTATATCAAAAGAAGAACTGTTCTTAGGATACCAAATTCTTAAATTTTGAGTTCTCAAAAGATATCTTAAGATCCTTTTTACTGCTGTCAAATGTGATTCTTTTGGATCAGCTTGAAATCTAGCACATAAGCATACCCTAAATATAATGTCAGGTCTGCTAGCAGTCAAATAAAGCAAAGATTCAATTATTCCTCTAAACTTCTTTTGATCAATAGATTTTCCCTTTGGATCCTTATCTAATAGGACTGAGGAACTCAGGGGTGTAGTGACTGGTTTAGCATTATCCATTTCATACTTTTTGAGGATTTCCTTAACATATTTAGATTGACAAAGAAAAGTCCCTTCCTCATTTTGCTTTATGCTAAAGCTAAGAAAATAAGTCAAATCACTCATCAAACTCATCTCAAATTCACTACTCATTATTTTTGAAAATTTATTACATAGAGTTTTATGAGTTGATCCAAAGATGATGTCATCCACATATATTTGTACAATGAGTATTTCATTTTCAAGTCTTTTCATAAATAGAGTGGTATCCACACTTCCTTTAACAAATGATCGGTTTAATAAGAAAGTGCTTAACCTCTCATACCATGCTCTAGGTGCCTATTTTAGTCCATATAATGCCTTTTTCAATTTGAAAATATGATTAGGGTATTTAGAATTTTTAAAGCCTGGAGGTTGCTCAACATGCACATCCTCTTCTATCACTCCATTTAGAAAGGCACTCTTAACATCCATTTGGTACAATTTAAAATCTTTAAAACAAGCAAAGGCTAACAAAACTCTTATTGCTTCAAGTCTTGCTACAGGGGAAAATGTTTCCTCAAAATCAATTCCTTCAATTTGATTATACCCCTTAGCTACTAATCTAGCCTTATTTCTCATAATTACTCCTGAATCATTCATCTTATTTTTGAACACCCACTTAGTCCCAACTACACTTTGATCTTTTGGCCTTTCCATTAATTCCCAAACATCATTTCTCTTGAATTGATTCAACTCCTCTTGCATGGCCAAAATCCAAAATTCATCCAGAAGTGCTTGTTCTATATTCGTTGGTTCTATCATTGAAATAAATGCTGAATGATTCACTTCTTTTCTCAAACCATGCATAGTCCTAACTCCTTCAATTGGTTCACCTAAAATTAATTCTTTTGGATGACTCCTTATAAATTTCCATTCTATAGGTAATTGGTTTTCCTCTTCTTTTTCAACCCTTTCTTCAACTTTTTGATTTTCAAGTTTTGGGTTATTACCTCAACCTCATCTTCATCCATCTTAGACCCTTTAATATCATAGGATTCATCAAAAACAACATGTATGGTCTCTTCAACTACCAATATTCTCTTATTAAAAACTCTATAGGATTTTCCAACACTTGAATATCCTAGAAAGATTCCTTCTTCTGATTTTGGATCAAATTTTCCTAGAAGAGTTTTATCATTATTATGAATGAACACTTTACATCCAAAAACATGTAGATGCGAGAGGTTGGGACTTCTACCTTTAAGAAGTTCATAGGGTGTCTTATTCAATTTAGACCTTATGTAAACCCTATTCAATACATAACATGCTGTACTAACTGCTTCAGCCCAAAAGTTATTAGGAAGAGAATATTTTGCCAACATGGCCCTAGCAGTTTCAACTAATGTCCTGTTCTTTCTTTCTATAACTCCATTCTGTTGAGGTGTCCTCGGTGCTGAGAAGTTGTGTTCAATTCCAAGAGATTTGCAGAAATCATTAAACATTTCATTTTCAAATTCTCCACCATAATCACTTTGGATACTAACTATTTCAAAACCAAGTTTTCTCTGAATCCAAGTGGCAAAATCTCTGAACTCATCAAATGATTCACTCTTATGATTCAAAAATCTAATTCAGGTGAATCTAGTATAGTCATCCATAATAACATACCCAAATATTTTTCCTCCTAAACTTAAGGTACTAACAGGTCCAAATAAATCCATGTGAAGAATTTCTAAGGGCTTGCTAGTCCTAATTTCCTTGATAGAATTGAATGAGGATCTCACTTATTTTCCTAGTTGACATGCATCACACAAGTGATCTTTAGTAAAATCTAATTTGCGTACACCTCTAACTAATTGATTTTGAGTGATTTTCCTAAGATTTTTCATGCTAGCATGATAAAGCCTTCTATGTCACAACCATGATTCATCAGATACAATTTTCAAACACAAGGCAGTAGATGGTTCAACAGAATTAAAATCTAGTATGTAGATATTATTTACCCTATCACCATTCAAAACAACAGTTCCATTTAGACTAATAACATAACTTATAGGAAAAAACTTAATATGATAGCCCTTGTCACATAATTGACTAATACTCAATAGACTGTGTTTCAAGACTTCAACTAACAGTACATTCTTAATAACAAAATTTTCTGAATTTCCAATTATACATTTACCTACCACTCTCTTGGTGGTATTATCTCCAAGCGTCACCTTGCGTCCATTCCTGGCTTCCAGCGATATAAATTGATTTGTATCTCCGGTCATATGCTTTGAGCATCCGCTGTCCAGGTATCAAATAATCTCATGTGGTCTTCTGTGAGAGTGTTCCTACAAAATGATCAAATGTTAGTCTTGGGAACCCAAACAAGTTTGGGTTCACCTCTTGACAACTTTAAACCAGATGCATGTGTGATATGATGTGTTTTATGCACCTTAAGTCTCCATACTAAATGTGTTCTATACTTCAAAGTACAGGTATGGGAAATATGTCCTAAACTACCACAAGAAAAACACTTTATCCCTGGAAAGGGATTCACTAATCTATTCTTCCTAAAAATTTTCCTTTTAGATCTTGAGTCAATGTTCTTGTGGTAAGATTCATGAAACTCTTCAAGTTTAGGTGGTATTTTATTTTCCTTAAGTTCTTTAATCTGAACTTCAAGATAAGCATTGGCACTTTCTAAAATTGAATTGTCAATTTTCAACTCATGCTCTCTAGAATCCGATTTATTCATAAAGGTCTTAAAATCTTTTTCAAGTTCAGCATTTGATAATTTTAAAAGATTATACTATTTGTTTAAATCCTCATACTCATCCAATAAAGTCATATGGTTGCTGTCAATTAATGCATGATCTTTTCTAAAGATCTCAAAATCTTTTTGCAGCTCTATATAATCTAAATTTAACTTAGCGTGTAGTTTCTTAAGTTTCCTATATACAGAGTGTATGTGTTCAGAAACTTCAAATAATTCTTCATAGCTTAAATCACATACCTCATCCTCATCTGAATGGTCGAGATTATCAGCCATTAAGCACAAATTTGTAACTTCCTCTTCTGGGATGTTTCTGATGAATATGAAGCCGAGTCCACCCAAAAAGCTCGTTGTACTCTCTTTTTACCCCTTCTATCCTTTGATTTCTCCTCGGTCTTCTCCTTGCTAGGATTTCCTTTGAGATTGAGGCAATCTGTCTTGATGTGTCCTAGCTTCCTGCACTCATAGCAAATGACTTCATTTGAAGCCTTAACATTCTTCTGGAACTTACCTTTGTTCAAATGCTGGCGTCTTCTCTGCTTCCTTTTTAGGAAACTTCTAAATTGCCTCGTCATAAGGGAAATATCCTCTTCGTCCTCAGGTACTGACTGATCACTTTCAGAGTCATCCACCTTTAAAGCAATGTTCTTCTCTTTTCGCTTCTCACCTGCATCAATCTGTCTTTGAGTCACCGATTGCTCGTAAGCAATTAATGATCTAAGAAGATTGTCAACAGAATAAACATTCAAATCTTTAGATTCTATTTTTACAGTTATCTTTGCATCATATGCAGGAGGTAAACAACGTAATATCTTATTAACTTTCTTTGCATTCATTAACTCCCTACCTAAAGCATGCAATGAAGTGGCTATGTGTGTAAAATGAGTGTACATATAAGTAATTGATTCATACTATTTCATGCAAAAAAAGTTCATAGTCGTGCAAGAGAATGTTCAATCTAGTTTGTTTCACTTCATTAGTACCTTCATATGTGATGCAAAGTCTATCCCAAATTTCTTTTCCTGATTTACAGGTAGACACACGCATGTAATCTTCTGACTTTAAAGCACAAAAGGAACTATTCAAACACTTAGCATTTAGTTGAGCTAATTCACGTTCTTCTATAGTCCAGTTTGCAAAAGGTGTTTAAACTCTTATTCCTTCTACAATCGTAGTAGGTTCAGTATAACCATCCTGAACTAACATCCACTTGCGAAGGTCAAGTGATTGCATAAAAGTAGACATGCGAGTTTTCCAAAAATCAAAAGGGATATTATCAAATAACGGTGGTCTAGTGATCGAGTATCCTTCCATAGTATTTCTATTTCCAAAATTAGCCAAGATCGAAATTTCAAAAAGTATTTAAACAGTTATTTTTGAAATTAGCTCTGATACCACTTGAAAGTGCTAATGGGTTGTTAGACCTATTGCTCAATGTCCCTAGGCTAACCAAGAGGGGGGGGGGGGGGGGGTGAATTGGTTCTTTTAAAAATTACTCTTGATATTTTGGAAAATTTTAAAAACTAATCGTACAGTACGATATAACTTCGTACAGTACGAACAGAGATAATTTTTGCTCTTTTGTTCAACACAGAAATTCAACCACAAAGATAATAAACTGAAGAAAATAGAAATGCAGAAAATAAATAGTTGACAGAAAACACCAGAATTTATAGTGGTTCGGTCAAACACGACCTACATCCACTCCCTAAAGACTCCTTCTCTAGGTATTGCACTAAAACCAAGTGACTCTCCTTTTGCCCCCACAGCAAGGCGGAGAAGCCTTTACAAACTCTCTTCCACCAACCCCGGTGCGGCAAAGAACTGTCGTCCTTTTCACCCTCCAAGTGCGGTAGAGAACCGTCATCCTTTTCACTCTCCAAGTGCGGCAGAGAACCGTCATCCTTTCCACTCTCCAAGTGTGGCAGAGAACCGGAATCCTCTCGAACAATGCTCTTGCAAAAGTCTCCAAGGAACTAGGAAGATGCTCGAAGAACAAGTAAAAGAAATCTCTCAATTAGATAACCTTGTGAATCTACTCATAATTTTCTCTTAAAAGATCTCTCAAAACTCACTCCCAAACACTCTCTCAATCACTCTCCTCTCACTTCCCAAAAGAATTTTCGCAGAAGGATTTTTCCTTCAAACTGTTTTGAGTCATTTTTATACTTGGGACAGAAAAAACCATCCAAAAACTGAAATTTCAAGTTAAGTTCGTGTCGATCGTCCCGGACGATCAAGGATCATACCGTATGAATAGTTCAAAATATCGTTCCTTTCGTCTCGTAGGCAAGCTTGGATGAATCGAACAGTGAGCTTCGTACGAACAGTCGTCTCGTACGAAAGCTTGGACGAACCGAACAGAGAGCTTCGTATGAACATTTCATGCCGTACGGACGCTTGGACGAATCGATCAGTAAGCTTCGTATGAAAATTTCATTCCGTATGAACGCTTAGACGAATCGATCAGTGAGCTTCGTACGAACATTCGTCCAGTACGATAAGCTTGGATGAATCGAACAGAGAGCTTCGTACGAAAATTTTGTTCCGTACGAAGGCTTGGACGAACCCAATTTTAAGCAGTTTGTACAGTAAAAACCATGTACAAAATAGTATTCGTACTGTACGAACATGACTTAAAAAAATTTTCTAGGCATGCAGGTTCCTTTTGGAGGACACATTCTATAGATCGTCCCGTACGATATCAAATCGTACTGTATGATCAGTTTAAAAAAAATTAAACTTTTACTCCCCCATTGTGTGTGTGTGCATAATTATCCAACTTACAATCACACTCTCTCAGACTCAAGAAAAAGAAAATTTATAGACTTCATTTACAGTGAACAAATGAACTTGAAGTCTTCAATAATCTAGAGTGTGAATTTCCTGAAAAATACTTTAGTACACAAAACAACAAAAAAAAACTCAAATATATGTTAGAAGATGAATTAGACAAACAATAAGCTTTTGTAATCATCAAAAATCTAAATAACATAAACTTGGATTAGAATTCACATGAACAAACCGATTCACCCAAATCACAACAAAAGAAGGTGTTTTGCGGGAAGTAGTAGTGTTGTTATGCTCAACCACCATTACATCCATTTGATCCTCATTATTTAGGTGCATAGTTTGGTGATCCAAATTACCAGAACCAACAATAAGAGAGAATGGGGATTTCGTAGCACTATCTCCTTTAATGTTATCCACCACAGATATTAGTGGCTCCTGGATATTAATCCCGGGTGTGCTATGAGCCATCGAAATATTTGGTTATAGAGAATTTTGCTCATGAGGGCTTTCCTTCATGGTATTAGTCACAGTGTTCTCTTCATTATTTTTATAGGAATCTTTATTTTTCATAAATGAGGATGTAGAATGAAGTATTCAGGATTGTAGTGACCATGCATTTTATAGTAAGTACAAAATAGTGGAAGATTTAACTTTTTGCTGGTAGCCATTAAGCTTCGAACCAATCCAAATTTCTTGTGGATGTTTCTTGGAAATGTCTAATTCAACCAAAACTCTCTCAAAAGATTGATGTGTAACGGATGCAGTCACCTGATCAGTCTGCAAAGACCTTCTAAAAATTGACGCTAAAGAAAATAGAATTTTTTGATTAAAGAAATGAAGGCTTAGATTAGGAAACGAAATCCAAACTGGAGCAATCGGGGATTCCTCATGCACAACAAAATCAGGAGTCCATTTTAATAACTGCATTTGACATCCTTGAACTTAGTGAGTTCTTCCAGAAAAAATTCTGCTATAATAAAGGTCATTTGAAAGCTTAATCGCAATATGGCATTGATCCATCAATTCCACCATAAACGACCCTGAAAGTTTGAGGCTCAGAAAAAACTTCCTGATAAAATTGAGATTAGGCATTCATAAAATGAATTTTATCGACTAGAGTGAAAGTAAAGGGGGTAGCAAGGTTGGAAATAACCTTGTCATCAAGCAACAATGCCGGTAACCCCTTGAAAGTCAAATGCAAAAAATCCACCTTAAGAACTGAAGAAGAACTATCAGCAAGAACATCCTTAAAAGAATGAGAAGAAATAATCACATTCAAGGTGAGCACAGGGTTCGATGATGATGGCATTTTCATTGCCCAAAACCCAGAAAAAGGAGAAATGGACAAACCAAATCTACAAATAAACATGAAGAAGCAACCAACCAAAAACAAAACCGAAACTAGCAGAAAAAAAATGATCCATAAGGATAAGGAAATGATAGTGGCAAGAAACCTTAGAATCGCCTCCGAATCGCTAGAGGAGAGTAGAGAGCCATTGCAATTATAGCTATGTACATTTAAATCTTTGAGATATGAATCAATAGGATATGCTCAATAGGGTGCAAATCCCTCTTTTAGCTAAGTTGGATTCAAATTTATCCCCTTAAATAAACATCCACCTAGGTTTATAAGGTAACCTTGGACGATGTAACTCATGGCTACCAATAATGATCCTTCTGTCATGTTCGGTTGACTACGTCCTCTCACTAAGTAGACCAGGGACCAAGATAACCTAGGACAATGGAACCATGGGATCTTGATTGGGTCCATCATCTCTTCACTAACCATTTACTTTAATTATAAGGTGATAAGTTTTTAATTTTAAATATTAAATTTTCAAATATCAAAGCAATGTTAATCTATATGCCAGATATCATGTACTTACAAATATGATGTATTCATTTGATAACTAGCCTTAATCAAAAGTTCTCTCTCATGATTGGGAGGGGTAATTAATTTTAGGGGCTTGTGCCTATAGGAAACATGAACTCTGATCTAAATCCTCACAAAATGAGGGCAAAATCTCTGGGCACTGTCTTATTTCAAACCCAATCTACCTTCTAAAAATTTACCTCAGAAGTTAATCCATTAAAATGCTACTGAAAGTAGGGGAGGTTGCGGTGCAAGTTTTTAGAGCCCACAGATTTTTGGCGACTCCACTGCCGAGTGGTTTTTTCTTTCCATCTCAAGATAATCATTCATAGGCTATAATAGTAGAAAATTAATATGGGCTTAAATTTTAAATTTTTTTAAATTAATCTTTAACAAGATTCATTAGAAATTTAATAAGTAGGGTTTTGAATCTATTTAATTTACTAGCTTTTGTTAATTGTTCTACAAGATCTTTGTAGTTTGAAAATATGGGGCTACGTATCAAATTATGATTACTAACCCCTGTCGTTTATTTATGTAGAATGGAAATGCAGGATACCCTGATCACCATTCAATTGGGATGATAAGCCAGTATCTGGCTAGCAAATAACATTATAAACAGCAAAAGCATTGGATCCACCATCCAGTTTAGTGGGCTTAAATTTCTCACAGCTATTGTAAGGGCTACCGCCATTCATATGAGTGGCATGAACTCTAAAGGGCATACATGGAGGGCCTCATTCTACTAAAATTATTGTATGATGCATTTATCTTCCAGTGTCATAAGTTGCTGCTACTAATGCCACTAAAAATCCTCATAGGAGGATTTTTGTATTTGAATGGCTATCTCAGCCAGAAGCCCTGACTCTAAAGAGGGTTGTAGCTGGAGGAATAATTTTTGTGGTATCTATTAATGCCATTGAAAGTTTGTGAGGCTTGTGAAACACTCAAGAATAAGCCTGAGGCAAACTAAGAGAGGGGTGAATTTATAATTTAAAAACTCTTAGATAAAAAGAAAAATCTTTTTATAACTTGTAGCAATAGTGAATTAATTCAATAATAAAAATATTAATAAGGGAATTTACCCATGCAATTAATCACAATAAAAATAAAGTGCAAAAAATTATTAGAATGAACACACCAGAATTTATAGTGGTTCGATCCAACCTAACCTACATCCACTCCATGGAACCCTCCATTCCAGGTATTGCACTAAACTTTTAGTGACTCTCCTTTAGCCCCAAAGCTTGGAGAAGAAGCCCTTATAAAATATCTTTCACCAACATGGTGCGGCAATGGACTATAATCCTTTCACAAGAAGAGAACCTTGAATCCCATTCATCTTCTCTAGTTCAGTGAAGTAGTATGGTCCTTTAACACTAAAGAGATCTTCTTCTTCTCAAAACTTCCCTCAAGATAAACCTTCATAATGATGGTACTAAGGTGCAAGCTTGCCGGAGCAACTGTGTGAAACCCCCGCCATACTCCCTTGAAACCCCTTCTAAGGATCTTCTCCCTCTCAAACTCTACCCTTTTCTATCTCCCTTTCAAGTCTCTCTCTTCAAGTTTTCTCTAGAAAAAAGGACTCATTACATGCCAAAGAAACATATAAAGCCTTTTGAGAAAGCTTAAATCGTGGGCTTAAAAAAAACCTTAAAAATTTAATTCATCCATCGAAGATCGTACAGTATGACCGTAGGATCATATTGTACGATTAGTTCAATCAACATGCAGTTCATCCAGGATGAATCTTGGGATGACCAAATAGCATCTCTATTGATTATACAATAAGATCCAGTTCATACAGTACGATCAGAATATCAAAATTAAGTAGATTTGATTGATTAATCACAGGATTAATTTAGGCAAGATTGTACACATCGTATAATATAATCCAGATCATATGGTATGAATAGAGCAATATTTTTAATTCAATTTTACTTAAATTACTCAATGGCAGGATTTCTACTTATAATAGATCATCCAGTACGATGTGATTTTGTATTGCACGATTAATTATATTACAAAATTATTTTTCTAGATAAATAAATTATTTTAATTAATTCCAGTAATAATAGATCGTCCAATAGGATACTAAATTGTACAGTATAATGTATAAAAAAATTAAAATATTTAACATTATTTTTGCTCCCCTTGTATGTTTATGCACTGTCATTAGGCAAGTACACACCCTTACAAAACTTGACTCAAGAAGTTTAAAATAAATAAATTAAAATTATAGACTCTTTCAACATAACTTATTCTACCCAATCTTGAGTCCTGAATCATCTTTGAATGGTGTATGGTGTTCCTGAAATATTAGTATACACATAAAAAATATAGAATTCAAATACTATGAGACATAAAGATATTAGCCACAATATTTGTTATCATAAAATACATAAACTCGTGAGCTCGAGTTGCAACAATCTCCCCCTTTTTGATGATGCCAAAATTACTGGTTGAATTTCCAAACTAAGCCTATTTTCTCTTAATCGCCCCCTCACTAAGATAATTATATTAAAAATAGGGGAAATGAAAAAGTTTTTTTAAATAAAAACATCAACAAGATGAACTAATGCAAATACAAGAAGAAGACAAATGTAACCAACCAAATACTTTCTCCTCCTTTGACATTATAAAAAAGAAGAAAATAATAGAAAAAATAAAATGGAACAAACACAACAAACTAAATATCATACGGACCCTGATCAGGTTGAGGTGGTGGTGATGTATAAGAAGAATCAATTAATTTTAACAAATTTTCTCGAAATGAGAAAGTTACCTCTTGATTCTATTTAAAAACTTAGTAAGAAATGAATTGACCTCACCTTTGTTACTACAACACAAGCTCCCTATAGGCAAAACACTTTTTTTAAAAAAATCTAATTCAAGGAAAAAATTGAGATGTAAATATAATTATTTTCAATCTCCTTACGTGAAATATATCTAATAGAATATCAATACAAAAATGGTGAGTCAGGATTTATGAATTTCAAACTCAAGTAAAGTCGATATCAATTGGAACATGGATTCTTCTAAGATTTAAAGATTTAAAAAGAAGCTAACTCATTATGGGCTCATTTTGTGCCTCTTTTTTAGTTTTTGGTGTACTTTGCGCATCTTTTGATTTTTGATACAATTTGCGCATCTTTCTACTTTGGCATACATTGCGCATCTTTTCAGATTTGGACTCATTTTGTGCCTCTTTTCTTTTGTCAAACTTGATTTCTTTCTACATCTTTAAAGGCTCTCAGTTGTGAGATTACCTTAAAAATATGAGAGAAGAAGAACTCTCTCTCTTATATAAGGAAGAGTAAACCACAAAGGAAAAATCAAATCCATATGATATGTCCAAAAAACTTAATTAAGAAAATTTAAAATGGATTCATCAACTTGCAAAAGATCCCTTCGAGATATAGGAAGATGAAAAGGTTTAATTTTTAACTCCAATTTTTTAATTTGAAATAGATTTTGATTCAAAAGAGAAATATTCCCATTAAAAAAGTGAGATGAAAGTTTGGAGAAGTCAACCATCACTTAAAATTTTGAGTAAAAACGTGGTAATTTTTCATTTTTAAAAAAAAAAAATATGAAAAATGATTTGATCCTCTTATGCCAATATGAAAATAAATATATTTTGTGTGTGCTAATAAGAGAAACTACACAAAAATACATGAAAAATAAAATAAAAGTTCAAAAACATAAATGTCTTTTTTCAAAATAAAAACATAAAGAAAAGCACAGAAAATAAACACATTGACAACGAATAAAAACATACAAGCACACATTAACAATAAAAATAAATAAACACACAAATAAAACTTTATACATTATTATCTTGCTCCGGGTCTGATGATTAAGAAGCTAGGTTTGTCTAGAAGATTTTTTGCTTTTTATCATTTGCCTTTATTACAATTTGCTTATTTTAGCCCTTTTTCATTGCAAGAAGAGTTTTTAAATTAGGGCACTCATTTTTTATATATCTGGATTTCCTACATCCAAAGAAAATAATGTTAGAGGAAATCTTAAAATTCTTATCATTTTTACCTTTGTTCTACTTTTATTGATGCTTAGACTTGTGCTTTAGTAGACTTTCGAATTTGCTTGTTATTGATGCTAACTCTTCATTTTCTTCTTCTACTAAGCCACTTTTATCTATGTCTTTAGCTTTTAGCACTATAGTTTCACCTGCATCCAAAAGCTTTTGACCCAAACTTTGTTCGTAGGCAATGAGTGAGCCAATCAGATTATCAATAGAATATTTATTCAAATATTTTAATTCATAAATAGCAATGACTTTGGCTTCAAACTTATCAAGTAGACGATGCAGAATTTTGTTAACCTTTAAAAAGTTTTAAGTTTCTCTACCTAAGGCATGCAAGGATGTTATTATCTGAGTAAATTTAGCAAACATGTCTGAGATAGTCTCATAAGGTTCCATACTAAAAAGTTCAAAGTCATGCAGTAGAATTTTCAACTTGGAATGCTTGACTTCACTAGTACCTTCATATATAATGCATATTTTATCCCAAAGTTTTTTTCCAGTAGTACATGTAGAGATTCTCATACAATCTTCAGAATTTAAAGAGCAAAAGAAATAATTCAAACATTTAGCATGTAATTGAGTATAAATTCTTTCTTCTCTATTCCATTCAGTAAAAGGAATATTTATTTTAACTCCATTGATGATACATGATGGTGCAGAATAACCTTCCTGAACTAACAACCACAGGCATTAATCTATAGATTGCAAGAAAGTAGACATGCAAATTTTTCAAAAATTAAAAGAAATATTTTCAAATAAGGGTGGTCGTGTGATTAAATATCCCTCCACGGTATTAAGATTTCCAAAGTTAGCCATTGATAATTTTTAAAAAGTTTTCAAAAACTTTATTTATGAATACCATTCAAATACTAGTTAAAAGTTTGTGAGGGTTATGAAACTCTAAAGAATAAGCCCGAGGATAACCAAGATGTGGGGGGGGGGGGGGGGGGGTGAATTAGTAATTTAAAAATTCTTTAATAAAAAGAAAAATCTTTTTATTTCTTGTAGTGAAAGTGAATTAATTCTATTAAAAGATTAATCAGGGATTTCACCCACATTTCACCCATATAATTAATCGCAGTAATAATAAAGTGTGAAAAATAATCAGAATGAACACACCAGAATTTATAGTGGTTCGGTCCAACCTGACCTACTTTCACTCCTCGAAACCCACTATTCCAGGTAACCATTCCAGGTATTGTACTAAACCTTTAGTGACTCTCCTTTAGCCCCCAAAGATAGGAAGAGAAGCCCTTACAAAATATCTTCCACCAACCTGGTGCATCAGAGGACCGTAATCCTTTCATTGGCAGAGAACCTCGAATCCCTTTCAGCTTCTCTAGTGCGGTGGAGTAGCCGGGTCCTTTGACACCAAAGAGATCTTCTTCTTACAAAAACTTCCCTAAAGACAAACCTTAATAATGATGGTACTAAAGTGTAACTTGCCAGAGCAACTGTGTGAAACTCCCTCCACAGTCCCTTGAAATCCCCTCCAAGGATCTTCTCCCTCTCAAAATCTACTCTTTCCTCTCTCCCTTTCAACGCTCTCTCTTTATGTTTTCTTCAGAAGAAAGGGCTCAATGTCTGGCAAAGACTCATACAAAGTCTTTTGAGAAAGCTTAAATAAAGGGCTTCAAAAAAACCCTAAAAATTCAATTCACCCGTCGAAGATCGTATAGTACGATTACAGGATCGTACAGTATGATTAATTCAATCAACCTATAGTTAGTCTAGGATGAATCTTAGGATGACTAAATATCATCTTCGTTGATCGTACAGTATGATCCAATTCATACAGTATGATCAGAATATTAAAATAAAGTAGATTTGATTGACTAATCCACGGATTAATTTAGTTAAGATTATACACATCGTATAATATAATCTAGATTACACGATATGAATAGAATAATATTTCTAATTCATTTTTTGCCTAAATTATTGAACGGAGGGATTTCTAATCATAATGGATCATCCAGTATGATGTGGTGTTCGGATTATATGATTAATTATATTTCAAAATTATTTTTCTAAATAAATAAAATATTTAATTAATTCCTATAATAACATATCATCCAGTACAATACTAAATCGTATAATATAATGTACAAAAAAATTAAAATATTTAAAGTTATTTTTTCTCCCCTTGTGTATGTGTATACGGACATCAGGCTAGCATGTACCCTTAGATAATTAGACTCAAGAAATTTAAGATAAATAAATAAAAATTACAGACTCTTTCAATATAACTTATTCTAGCTAAACTTGAGTCTTGAATCATCTTTGAATGGAGCATGGTGCTCCTAAAATATTAGTATATACATAAATAAATATAGAATGCAAATACTAAGAGATATAAAGATATGAGCCACAATGTTTGTTATCATCAAAAATATAAACTCATGAGCTTAAGTTATTGTTGGATGACTATGGCACCCCAAGAGGGGGGATGAATTGGGGTTCATAAAATTTTTATTAAAATAAGGCAATTAAAATAATTTTAATGCTATTTGGAAAATAATCAGTAATCACACATTTTTTATGAAAATGATAAAGAAAAATAAATGCAAGAAATGAAAATAAAAGGCACAAATATTTTTACGTGGTTCGACCCGGATTCCAATCTAACCTACGTCCACACTAGCCAACTCTCAGACTAGAATTCCCTAATCCCAGGTTTGCCTTGCAAACATCACTTCTTTAAATCAAAGAAATTCTTTACAACCTAAGTACTCTCCTACACAAGCGAGTACAACCCAATCTAATTATAATTTAAGCTTCACTAAGCCAAATAGCTTAGATCAAGAAAAAGAAAAATACAACTTGATTTAAATAATACAAGCTCAAAATATTTTGCAATAAAATGGCCAAAATATTTGAGGTGATTTTACAAATTAATTTTAATCACCTCACTACTTGCAAATGGAATATAAAATTTGCTCACTTTAAGATAGATTTATATTTTGATAAAAATATGAATAATATATAAAATAAAAATATTTTTCTTACTGATTTAAACTATAACTCTTTAAATAATATAATACTTTAAAAAAAAAGAATTAGATTTGAAATACAAATCTATGCCATATAAAAGGAAATAATAATACTTATATTGTTTTCTTTACGGATTTAAAAGATTTAGCAAAGAAAAACTTAATATAGCCTTCTCAACTAGTATTTCATCAAATAAGAAATATTTCCAAGAAAAAATATATGGTGTAAAACTAAAATAACAGCAAGTAAAAATTAAAAAAAATAAAACAAACAAGAATTTCAAGAGACATTACAGGATTTGGTGCGTTGAAACTTTCCAACCAAGAATTTGATTTCGCAAATGAAAATGGCTCTTGGAATAAAAATCAAAGTTTTTCCTCTCAAGATTTAGCATGTAAGGAAGAAGAAAGGAATGGAGAAAAGTACTGGAGATTCTCTCTTGAATTGGCCCTCATATGAAGAGGATGAGGGGTATTTAAAGATAAAGGGTAAGTAAAGCCAAGTTTGAATAAAACTATTTATCTAATATTAATTTATCTCCTAAAAATATTATATTTGATAAAGAATTCATTTATATTAATGAAATATAAGTTCCAAATGGCTATAAAATGGCTAGTCACATGGATAAGTCAAAAAGTCTTCATTTATATCCAAAACAAGGCAAAAATGGCTACCCAACAAATAATATTGAAATTGAATAATATTCAGAAATTCATTATAAATTCAATATAGCTCAAAATGGGTCATATAACCTATCCAATTATGTCTATAGAATCCAAACAAGCTAACGAAATAAAAATTAGACCATATTTCTATTAAAATAATATAATATATACAGAAAAACAAAATTTTATGCTTATTTTCATGTATCTAAAGATATAATAAATATTCATACAATATTATGATATAATTTAGATAATATTAAGTATATATCAGTAAATTTATAAGAAATAAGATTAATTTAAAATTAATACGTAATAAATTTTTATCACATAAGCTTATACAATTAATTTCCCTAATTCGTTAAGTATCTTTTCATATTTGATAAATTCTATGAAATCAATGAAGCATATAAAATTTAATTATGGAATCTTATAGATTAATTAATAATATGTAAATCATTTCAATAGATATTTAAATTATGAGCAAATAAAACCATGCAAGTAAATACTAATGAACCACTGACATACTCCTATGATAACATAAAAATCTGCAAGCTTTCCATCTTGATCCATCTTGAGTTCTTTTAGCTCAAATTTTGATTAAACTTGATTTGTGCAATATAAATCTCAAATAAATAATTATTTTGCACATTCATCAAATCATTACACCTAAAATACTTAACACACAAATTAGAACATCCAAGCATATGTTTGTTATCATCAAAATCTCTAGAATGGGTCATGATGTAGATAATATCAACAATCTCCCCCTTTTTGATGATGATTAGCTTATGTTGGGTATAGTTATAATAAAGGTGCAAATTGACCTTTTATCATAACTTTTAAGCATTAAATATATATATATAATAATTAAGAAATATTTTTGAATGCTAATTCATGAAAAAAAATAATTCTTCCCCTAAATATATAAATGTTAAAAGAATTATGACCAACATATATAATTCTTCTCCCCCTTTGAGAACATTAAAAAGAATAAAAAAATTAAGAAATTTCAATGTTAGGGTCTAACATTCTAAGCATACGTCTTAACATACAAAATCTCTCTTCAGCTAAAGGTTTTGTAAAAATATCAGTTATTTGAGAATCTGTGTTTACAAAATCTATATCCACATCATATTTACTAACATGATCTCTAATAAAATGATGTCTAATCTCTATATATTTAGTTCATGAATATTGTATAGGATTTTTTGTTAAACTAATAGCACTTGTGTTATCACATTTAATGGGAACATTTTTAAGCTTAATTCTAAAATCTTCTAATTGTTGCTTTAGCCATAAAACTTGAGCAACACAACTACCTGTAGCTATGTACTCTTCTTCAGTAGTGGATAAAGTGATAGAATTTTATTTTCTAGAAGACCAAGAAATGAGTGATGATCCAAAAAATTGACATATTTCAGATGTACTTTTTTAATCAACCTTACAACTAGCATAGTCTACATAAGAGTATGCAACTAAATTACATGATAACAAATTTTTGGGAAACCATAAGCCTATCTTAGGAGTTCAAATTAAATAGTAAAATATTCTCTTAACTGCTGTTAAGTGTGATTTCTTAGGATTAGCTTAAAAGCATGAACACAAATATACGACAAACACAATATCAGGCATACTAGTAGTAAGATACAAAAGTGAACGTATCATACTCCTAATATAGCTTTTGATCTATTGGTTTTTCTGATTCATCAAAATCAAGCCTAGTTGATGGGCTTATAGGGGTTTTACTTTATTTGATATTCTTCATATCAAACTTTTCTAATAATTCATTTATATACTTGGTTTGACATATGAATATGCCAGACTCTAGTTATTTTACTTGAAGTCTTAAGAAAAAGGTGAGTTCTCCCATCATACTCATTTCAAATTCCATTGACATTAAAGAGGAAAACTCATGGCACAAACACTCATTTGTACTTCCAAATAATATATCATCAATATAAATTTGTATAATAATTAAATTATCTCCAATATTTTTGATAAAAAGAGTTATATCTACCTTACTTTTTCTAAAATTATGTTTAATTAAAAAGTTACTTAACCTATCATACCAAGCATATGGAGCCTGTTTTAAACCATATAATGCTTTCTTTAATTTATACACATGATTTGGAGAATTAATACTTTCAAAACCTAGTGGTTATTCTACAAATACGTCTTGATCAATATACTCATTCAAAAATGCACTTTTGACATCCATTTGAAAAAAATTAAAGTCTTTAAAACAAGCAAATGCAAGGAGTAATCTAAGGGCCTCTAGTCTTTCTACGGGTGCAAAAGATTCTTCAAAGTCTATTCATTTTATTTGTGTGTACCCTTATGCACCTAATCTAGCTTTATTTCTAATAATACTTCCTGAGTAATCTAACTTATTTTTATAAACCCATTTAGTTCCAACTATATTTTGATCTTGAGGTCTTGGGACTAACTCCCAAATATCATTTCTTACAAATTGGTTAAGTTCCTCTTCCATAGAAATTATCCAAAAATTATCTTGTAAAGCTTCATCTATATTTTTAGGTTCAATTTCTGATATAAATGCAGAATATTCTACCTCATCCCTAAGGTTTCTCCTAGTCTTAACACCTTGAGAAGGATCACCAATTATTAATTCTTTTGGGTGATTTCTATTATATCTCCATTCTTTAGGCAATGAATCATCCTCCTTTTCCTCCAAATTTATTTTCCTTATATTCTCAATATCATCATCATTCAAATCATTTCTTATTAATTATATAGGATTTTCATAAAAATTACATGAACAAATTCCTCAATAAATAATTTTCTCTTATTAAAAACTCTAAAAGATTTTTCAAAAATTGAATATCCTAAGAATATACCATCATCAAACTTACTAGCAAATTTACCTAAAGGATCCCTGTCATTATTTAAAATAAAACACTTACGACAAAAAAATATGTAAATGACTAATCTTAGGTTTTTTTCCAAAAAATATTTCATAAGGGGTCTTTTTGAGAATAGGACTTGAATAAACTCTATTTGTAACATAACATGCTATGTTTATTGCTTCTACCCAAAAATACTTTGGAAGTTATATTTATCTAATATTGATCTTGCTAATTTTACCAAAGTACTATTCTTTCTTTCAACTACACCATTTTGTTGAGGAATCCTAGGAGCTAAAAAATTATGTCTAATTCCATTTTCATCATAATAATTTTCAAATGATTTATTGCCAAATTCTCCACCATGATCTGTTTGAATTCTATGAATCAAATAACCTTGTTCTCTTTGAATATACTTAGCAAATTTTTTAAAATAATCAAATGCATTATTTTTATTAGCTAAGAATAATACCCAAGTGTATCTTGAATAGTCATCTGCTATAACAAATCCATAATTTTTACCACCTAAATTACTTGTATTAATTGGCCCAAATAAGTCCATATATAATAATTCCAAAGGGGTACTTGTAGAAACTATATTTTTACTCTTGAATGAACTTTTCATATGTTTACCATGAATGCATGCATCACATAAAGAATCAAAATAAAAATTAATTTTTTTTGTAAACCAACTACTAAATCAAGTTTAGAAATTTTATTTAAAGTGTGGATATTAGCATGACATAGCCTTCTATGCCATAACCAAGCATCATCATTTGTATTCTCTAAATCAATTAAATAAATATTTTTATGTCTATTTCCAATAAGCAAAATAGTTTCATTATTTCTAATAATGCAATGTGAAGCATAAAAAGAAACATTTAAACCTTTATCACATAATTGACAAATTGATATTACGTTATATTTTAAACCAGAAACAAATAAGACTTTTTCTAAAGTAATAGAGTTCATACATATGGATCCAATGCCCATAATCTTTCCCTTTGCATTATATCCATATGTGACATATCCCCCATCACTTGGTTCTAATGTAGAGAATTTTTCTTTATCGCCTGTCATATGTCTTAAACATCTACTATCAAAGTACCAGATGCCTTCATTAATTTTACTTTGAAGACATTCCAATAAAAGAAAATCAAATGTTAACTTTTGGAACCCAAATATTTTTGGGTCCACACTCTAAATGAGTAGTATGGTATCTATTATGTATGGTATAAGAAGCACTTATATTTTTTGGCACCAATACAAAAGATGATTATTTATAAGATCACCAAAATATTTGAGGTGATCTTATAAATTAATTTTAATCACCTCACTACTTGCAAATGGAATATAAAATTTGCTCACTTTAAGATAGATTTATATTTTGATAAAAATATGAATAATATATTAAATAAAAAAAATTTTCTTTCTGATTTAAACTATAACTCTTTAAATAACATAATATTTAAAAAAAATGAATTAGATTTGAAATACAAATCTATGCCACTTTAAAGGAAATAATAATACTTGCTTCATTATCTTTATGGATTTAAAAGATTTAGTATAGAAAAACTTAATATAGCATTCTCAACTAGTATTTTAGCAAATAAGAAATATTTCTAAGAAAAAATATATGGTGAAAAACTAAAATAATAGCAAATAAAATTTTTGAAAAAACAAAACAAACAAGAACTCCAAGAGACGTTACAGGATTTAGTGCGTTGAAACTTTCCAACCAAAAATTTGATCTTGCAAATGAAAAGGGTTCTTGGAATGAAAATCAAAGTTTCTCCTCTCAAGATTTAGCATATAAGGAAGAAGAAAGGTTGGAGAAAAATACTGAAGATTCTCTCTTAAATTGGCCCTCATATGAAGAGGATGAGGGGTATTTAAAGAGAAAGGGTAAGTAAAGCAAAATTTGAATAAAATTATTAATATAATATTAATTTATCATCTAAAAATACTATATTTGATAAAGAATTCATTTATATTAAAGAAATATAAGTTTCAAATGGCTATAAAATGGCTAGTTACATGGATAAGTCAAAAAGTCTTCATATATATCTAAAACAAGGAAAAAAGGGCTACCCAGCAAATAATATTAAAATTGAATAATATTTAGAAATTTAAAATAAAATCCCATTTGAATTATAATACATAAATGATTTCAAATTAAAATAACTCAAATAATAATACTCCTTAAGACATATGAAAGCCACACAACCTTCTTCAAACACTGTAGATGGCTTTCTAGGGTAACTAACTTAAGCTTAGGCTAGGCCAATAGTTATTTTGGTATGCTTACAGATGACTTTCTTGGAGGACATCATATATCTATTTACTTACCTTTAGTATTTGATCTAATCATATATATTTGCATAATTTTACTTACATGATACACTATATTTAGTAGTTGCATATAGGATTACATTGCACTTTTATTTCCTGATTACATATTCTGCATATAGTACAAAGTCTTTAGAATGTACATAGGTTTTCAATGTAAATATAAATGACAAATATCAAATGTAAAGTGTCTAGAATGTGTCTTTATTGAGTTACACAAAGAGTTATAAAAGGTTAAAGGTTTTTACTTATACAAACAAGGATACAAAAGGAAATCCTTTTTCTTCCTTAGAAAAGCATTGTTTTTTGAAATCCTATAGGGGATATGGAGCTAGAAGATAAAAAATAAATACATTTAAAACTACATTCATAGAAATAAAAATCCAAACTGATTATGGTGAAGATTAGTGTTTGGGGTTAAAAAAGTGTTTTTGAAAAGTTAATTTTCTTTGGGAAGTTTTAGAATTTACTTTGAATTTTAATTCTAAAATTAAACATCTCATAAAAAGGTATACCACCTGAAGAGGCAGAAAAAAGATTTCTAAATGGGGTTCATATTTAGAATTGCAAATTCCATCTAGAATATCGTAGCTAATTTAAGAAAGAATTGCATATGGCCCCGAAGGGTCAAAGTAAAGTTTAATCAAATATCTAGATATAATAGTCTAGATGAATTATCATTAATTTCATATTTGATATTTTATTAATAAATGATATATCTTCCCAAAGGAAGAAAATATCATTCATTATCAATTATTCGAACATGACAATAATGATTGTTGTTGATTTTGATCTTCCCAATGAAGATTAATTTGAATTTTTAAAAATTGATTTTTTTTTTTAAAAAGTAGATGTGGGTTCTAAATCTCCTACAAGCGTGAGCCCTCATAGTTAATTACATCATAAAAAAATTGGGGTCTCCTATGAATACTCTCGAATAAAATAATGACAGAAATTCTATTTAGAGATTTTCTAGGAGTGATACAAAAAGAGGTGAATCTTGAGTTTCAATGGAATTGGATCAAATTTTGAACACTTATTTCTGGAGTAAATGAAGGAGAGGTAAGAGACACTTTGAGATTCTAAAATAATTCAGCTGTGACCAAATCTAAACTATATGTTGGACTTTAAATTTTTGATTTTGAAAGTCTTTGATTTGAGTTGATTATTTTATTAGAAATTTAGGATTATATTCTCGAAAGGTAGAATTATAATTCAGAATCTACCCCGAATCCCAAATCTAAATTAGTGACTAGATAACAGTAACCTGAACCTAGCTAATGCAATGAGAATCTAGGCTTACCCTGGCCTGGATTGGGGAGCCAGCTAATCACCTAGTTGATTTAAAATTCATGAGTCTGATCATTTTTATGAAAGAGTGATAGGGACATTATTGTTAAAGTTTTTGACAATTGAGACTAACATTTAGAGTAAATCCTAATTGGTCCCTTGACTTATATAGCATGAAAATGCTTAAATCAAATGCAATTAAAATTTTAGACACTTTTTATTAGTTTCTAATGCAATGCACGCTGATTGGCTCGATTGAATATATAAAATATATATGAAGTAGCTTTTAAAAATGATTAAAAATAGTTTTTATCTTAGAGATTACACAACATCACGTTGATATGACTGCATCCTAATAGGTCAGGTGGCCTACTAGAACCCACAGGCGAGGAGGTGCCTAACAAGGAAGAGAAGGTAAAATTTTCTTATATTGACTGCCTGCGGTCCCATGATTACTTCTTAAATCATTAGAGTTTTTATATTTTCTTAAAATGTTATTTAAATTTGCATAAAAAAAGTTTTGTATGTGCTCTCATGAGCCTCCGGGTATCCAGGCTAAAATAAAAATGGAATGTAAGTCGCCAAAAAATTAAGAAAAGTAGGAAACACTAATTGCAATTAAATTAAATCAAATACATTGATAAATCGTATCAATTAAATCAATATTCATAGGCAAATTGCCTATTTATTCTAACTCAGAATTACATAAATTAAAAGTGGTCGGGCACCACTAACCCCAAACCCAGATTCTAATCCTAAGATTGACACAAGTTGACTTTGAGAGGGATACTCTTTATCTTCAAATTCTCGTCCTCTTCTTCATCGGGCTCCTTGGATCTCTCATACTTGAGTGCCCAAATGAAAAAAAAAACTCTTCCCCCAAAGGGAAGGTTATTCTTTTACTTTGGGTGCTAAATTTATCCAAATTTGGGCTTCCAAATGGGGTATCCTTACCTCTTTAGAATCCAAATTTGGATATATGTATTGAGACTCAAATGTCTAACATTCACAACTCTTAGTTTTAAACAAATTACATCTACATTAAAATAAAAAAATCTAGACTCTCCTTTATGGTTATCCTAAGCATTTAAAATCAAATCAATCCCAAACAGTTTATATATATATATATATAGTAAAAGGTAAATCACACTTGGCCACACTCTTACTTATTTGGGGGCTAAGTAGCTGAAGCACCTGTAGCATTTATAATATTTATTAATTTAACCTCTTTTTATTGCCCTACACAAGTGTACCCTCCTGCAAAAAATTAAGTGAGCACCCAGATTGGTCTTAACCTAAGGGTAAAATTCACCCATCAAATTAATTCACAAATTATAGTGAAAGTAATAAAATACTCGCATCAATCAATTCTCAATAGCACCATGCAGTAAAAACTAGAGAAAAAATCCCGACACATAGTAGTAAAAGTAAACACCAGCCTAGCATAGACTATAGTTGGTTGTCATAGAAAACCATCTAAAGGGTGTGCTAAAGGCCATGTGGTTGGGGTAGATCCTATGCTGGGTAGTTTGAACAGGTTTTCTGATGTTCGGGTTTGTTAAGAGTTAAAGGGGGAGAATTTAGTTAGAATTTAGATATTAATATATAATAGTTCTTTTTAGAATGGATTTTTAAGTTTGATTGATAAAATGAATTTTAATTAATTTGATTAGTTACTAATTTAAAGGATTAAATTAATTTAGATTTTTCACCAATTGGTTCTTGGCATTGTCATAGTGGGTTTGAGGAACATGGCCTTCTTAGTGCACTTAGCCCCGCATCTCAAGGTAGTTTAGACTATAAACTAGGTTGATGTGGTTAAATTAAGGATTTTAATTTAGTTATGTAATTAGGAGTCACTTAATTTTAAGGTTTTACACTCCATTGAATTTGTTTGAGGCCTTGTTAGAGTGGGCTCGAGAAATCAGGCCTCCATAAGACACTTAGCATCGCAGCTCAAGGTAGTCCATCCGAAAAACCTAATCTTTTGAGTGCTTATTGTGTATTAAAATGTTGGTTAACCACTTTTATTAATTAATTTCTAATTTTTTGGAATTTAACCTATTATTAAAGTTTTGGAATTATTGGGATTGCTTAAATGCATAAATTAAAGGGTCAAAAATTATCTTCGAAAATTAAAGTGATTTCTAGAATTTAAGTATTTTTTCTTAAATACTAGACCTTAATTGGAGTAATTAGATTCTAAGTTTGTTCAATTATGAATTTTCAATATTGAGTTATGATTTTTTGAAGTTTTGACATAGTTTTGAACTATGGTTAACCAGAAAGTTAACTTTCTGACTTTGACTAAATTATGGAGGTTTGATATTTTTAGAAAATACTAAATTTTAATTAGTGTTGAATGGCTTTGAATTTGATTAAATTAGATTTTTCTGGAATTATTGATGATTTTAAAGTCTTGATATTTTTGGATTTTCAAAAATTGCTTAATTAAGGAGATTTTTAGATTTTGATCCAAATCAGTCCCAAACCTCTTGGAATCACTCTGAAAGGTCAGGAATGACCTAAGGGGATGTTTCTGAGTATTTAGTCATTCTTATAGAATTTTTGAAAATGTTTAATTAATTAACTTAATTAATATTTAATTTTTCTTAAAAATTAAGTTAAACTTAAATTTGAGGTTTATTCATGGGGCTTTCATTTTTTATAGATTAAGGGTTCAATTATAAACAATTTGAGTCCTTATTTGTATTTTTAAGATTTATTATGAATTAATTAAGGCTCTAGGTCAAATTTAAAGAGGGATTTAGGGGTTCCTAGCAGGTGAACGAAATGAATTCTATTTTTTGTGAAAATTGGATCATGAGATCACTTGATCTCAATGTCCAATCCCTCTAAATTTGGGCCAAATTGAAACTCTCTAAGGTAGTTAACTAAACCACCTAAGGTAACCTATAATTTAGCTTCAATAATTTTTAAGCCACTGTCCTAGGCTTGGATGGGCATGAAATCAACGGCTCTACACTCCCTAGGATAAGCATGATAAAGACACAAACATTCAATTCCTAACTCCCATTGGAAAGATCATAAAGCCAATTTGAACCTAAGCATCAAACCATGACCCTAAGTTTAAATTGAGTCAAACATTTCCTTAAACATTTCAAATAGGGGAAATAAAATTTGGACATGTCAGGGAAGCACAAATTCAATCTCCCAAAGTCTCAAGTTATGGTGAGTTCAATTTTGCAAGAAAAGCCTAAAATGCTCCTAGGATAACTATCAAAATTTACTAAGTTTCATGCATAATCACAACCTGACCATAGGGCTTTTAAAGTTCTCTACGAGATCTTTCCAATGAGTCTAAGAACTCTTAATTTGGTCAAGTGTGGATGGAGATATGGATTTTCAAAGTTCCATGTAATTTTTGGATTTTTAAATGCCAAAATTATACAGTTAGCAGTGCGCTTTATGCGTGGAGCAATCCAATTGGAGGACCAATCATTAATGCTGATAGTGTAACAACGGGATTAACCGTAGCTATTCGATGGAGGAATGAATCACTGGAATTAAATGGCCTCCAAGATCGCGGGATTTAATCCAAACCATAGATTAAAAAAAATGGATCAGATTTCATCTTCAACCTCTCATGGGAGTTCGTAACCGTGAGCCTCCCGTCGAAAAACATCCATGAAATTTCATGGAGAGGATCAAGATGGTAGGGACCTTCAATCCAATGGTGGGATTTTATTGGATTGAATGTTCCTTTCATACTTGACCACCACTACCTAGCTAGGAGCTCTGAAAAGGGTTCTCACCATATAGAAAGCCCCGATTAATGGGTTTTTCTATCTAAAAGCTTTAGGGGGAGATGACAAACACTTCTCCTTCAAACATCTTAGCCAAAGGATAACCAAAAGTAGAAGTTCGTGCGGAACATGGATGAATTTCACTGGAGCTCATTCGAACCAGTGGTTGGAGAGGGTTGGGAAGCTGGGGAACAACTGAGGAATGCTTAGAGAGCTATGAGGAAAGTTTTGGAGTGCCTGTACTCCATGAAATTTCCTGAGTCGAGGTGCCCTATTTAAATGGCCTTCATGTCTATGGATAACTGGGATCTTGCTAATGGACGGCTAGATGAATGCTAGAAGGAAGGGGACATGGCCCAATGGTGTCATGAGCTCGAGCCCAACAATGTCAGATCCTCGAAGACTTTGGATGAAGCTCGAGTTGGAGGGGACTACCAGAAGCTTCTTCCATTTGCTCCGACCACCGTCGGCCACTAGATGGGTCACGGTGATCTTGAAAGAGTGTTGGAGGCTAGGTGAACTCGACCATTAGTTACATTGGGTAGGAGGCAGCCCAATTCACCTGGATGGCTCAGATTAACCAAAACTTGTATGGTTTGGGTTAATTTGGGTGCAACTTGAATCAAGCCAGGGGTGGCTTTGATATGGGAGGTGTGATGAGCCAAAGAGAACCAAATACAAGTGTCAATTGGACTTAAAGTGCTCTATGGAGGAATATGGCTTGGGCCACTATGGTTTGGTCCTCTTTGGGCTAACTTTGAGGTTGACCCAAGTCAACTTAGGGGTTGGGCTGATTAGGGTAGTTGTGTTGGACCTAGAGCCACCCAATGGGGGTGTTGGTAGGGCTTGGTGGGGATTGGGTTGAAAAAATGGCTCAACCTATAGTTATTTTGACCACTTTGGTTTAGCCTAATTCCCAACCAAAGTTGACCGAAGGGCTGGGCCAGCTTGGGAAAGAGTGTTGGGTCATGGGGTACCCAATGCCACCATGGGTTTGATCCAATTTGGTTTTGAGTGGAAGTTGGCTAAAGGGAGACCTCTCTTTGGGCACTTGGGTCAAGTGAAATGGCAAACCCAAGTGGGCCAAAGGCTTGAGTCCATCCAAGGGTTATCCTTAAGGGTCCAATGGGTGGTCCTAGGGGTTTGAATTTGCTTGGGAAAGCCTTGGTCAAAGTGTTTAAATGGGTAGGAGTGTTTGGGTGGTTTGGTCAAACTTGGTTGACTTGGTCAACCAAGTTTACCTACGGTTAAGGGTTGGGTCCATTGAGTTCAAGTTGATCATATGAACTCAATGGGAGTGGTCCCAAGACAATGGATGTTCATTTGGTTTGAAATGGGTGTTTAAACCCTTAAGGGCCACTTTAGTCAACCAAGTCAAACCAAAGGGTGGGTTTAGGTACAATGTGTTCCTAATGACATTTAGGATCCATTGGGATAGGTTTTGAAGGTTGATAAGGATGAACTCTATTGACTTTTGTGGTAAAGACCAAAAACCCCTTGAAAGGGCTTTTTGACCCTTGGTCAACCCTGGGTCATACTGGGTTCAACAAAGTGTAGGTTATTACTCAACAATTCATAAAAAAATTCATGGATCTAGTTAGAAGGTTTGGAAAGGGTCCCAAGGTCTAATTCCATTTAATGGCAAGTCTAGTGGCATAGGCTATAAATATTTGAAGGTCTTGCAACCTTTGGAAATCAATCCAGTTTCTAGGGCTAGGGATCTCATAATTAGCTCAAATTTTGTGGATTGACCCTAGACACATGTCAAAACAATATTCAGTTGATAGACCATAATTCAGAGGTCACTTGACTAGGTTTCAAGGTGGTAGAAGAATCATCCAAAAAGGGTTTCAGGACTTGGGTCCTTATCCTTGAGATTTGGTTTGGAATGTACGATTTAGATTGGATTTTGGACTTGAATGGTTGAGTTTAAATTATCAACATCAATGATAAGTAAATAAATGATTGAGATTGAATGGATATGATTTGTTGGTTGATTGAAAGTTGGTGGAAGGCTAGACTAAAAATTGAACTAAAAGGTGGAATTGGATTGATTAGACTTGGATTTGGTTTTGGATTGGATTTGGTTTTGATTGGGACCTATATGATTGAGAAGTGGACACCTTCCAATCATTAAGTCACAAGAAATAAACCCAGGTAGGTCTTATTGACCTCATATAGAAATGAGGTTAACATTTGGCTACCTTACTTTTTTTAACAAGCCCTAGTTTGTATTCTATATTAAAAATAAATTATTAAAAGTTTTAGTTATACACTCTTATTTCCTATTGCTCCATGTTAAATACATAGTGTTAATCTCACTTTTATTTTAGGTCATTTGATCCATATCTATTGGATCACCTTGGTCTAATATAAATCATGATCTACAGGCAGTTGATTTATAGCTCTTCGATTCATAATCCATAAACTTGCAATCATTCAACTACAAACACTCAATCATCTTCAAGAAATCAATAAACATACCCTCAATAAAACTTTATTCATCCTTGGATATATAATCAAATTGATCAATGATCACTTTTACAGTTAATAATTACTAAATTACAATCACCTAAATAATTATAGCCCTGCAGTACAATTAGGTAGCCCAGTGCTCTGACTACTTGAACTCAGTCATGACCCAATCCATTTCGCTAGGTGTTTCATATAGTAGACCACCCATCATTAGATCCTTCAGCAATCAACTAACCCATCTTACCTAGTTGAGCTAGCCCGAGCTAGGATAATTTATCATCAACCTAGTCAACATCAATTGAGCTCCAAATGAACTTTGATCTTCATCAAATTCCTTTTATAATCACTCCTAGTGAATTGGACTTGACTAGTCACCCATGCTCAATCAATAGTTCACTTGGTCAACTGAGCTTGGGTTTTGTCAAATTATACCCAACTGGGTTAAACTACTGTATACCATTCATTCAAGATAACTAAACCTATAAGGCTTCTTCCTTGCATGGTTCAAGCATCTCCAAACTCTCCATGAGTCAAACTATGTCTAGTTTGTCTTGGTCAAACTACCAATGTTCGTCAAACTCCACCATACCTTCATTCATTTGCTCAAACATCAAGCCCACTCCATCAAAACCTTTGATATTGATCCCAACAGCACCCACACACTTCCTCAAGTCTTCATCAGTAAGGCTTGACCAGTTGACTGGTCAAATAGTCAACAAATACCTCAAATAAGGCTTAAATGGTTAGTACTCTTATTCAAACCCATTTCTCTCCCATGCCAACTCATCTAGCAGCTTAAACTAACTCCAGAAGCTTCCTAATCATCATCCTAACCTAGTGTAAACCCTAGTTATCTCAGAACAGCCCTAATGGTACCCTCATATAAGAATGAACTAGTGTTATTTTCCTTTTGCCCAGCTCACTCTCCTGCTACCTAATAACCTGGGCTAGTTTTCATGCATCCATGCAACCTCTCTAATGCATCCCATCAATCCACAGTACCTCTAGTAGTTAGAATAGGGTAAACCTCATAAAATTTTTCCTTCAAACTAAATTCACTCTATAGATCTCCTCTAGTAACTCTTTTATTTTATTTTGCATTCCTAAAGACTCCTCTACACTCTCCAATCATTCTCAGCCATTTGATGTTCACTAGTGGCAAGGTTGATGAAGAACCGAAGCTTCGTCTATCTCGAGCCATCAAACTTTTTATCAAGCCTCTGTCCGAGCTTGGTGTCTCCTACAAAGTGATGGAGAAGCTTTGGATGAATAAGAGTAGCCATCAAACACCTCCGAAGACAATCTCTATTTAGGTAAAAATCAAAACCCTAGATGTTTATCAAGGTTCTTAAATAGCATGAATGACTATGAGAAACATACAAGACTCTTGCCTTTGTCATTTTAAAGGTCTATTGAAAATCTTATCCTATTTGAATCAAAATATTTAAAGCTTTAGATTAAAAATGAAGTTAGGGTTTTTAGATATCTCAGGAAGAATATAAAATCATGACTATCTTTTTGGTTAATCAAACCTAAACAGTTATGATTTCACCATTTCCTGAGTTCATCCGACCCGCTCCAATCACTAAGAATAGTGGGATTTGATATTGGCCATCCATTTCAGTTCATGCTAGATCCAATATCTTGAATTATTACAATGTTGCATAAGTGGCTTACTTAGTTGATTGCCACCATTTGAGTCAGCTAATGATGTTCTACTGCAAGGAAAGCCATCACCGCTAGATGGATAATTCCTCTTAAATTATTTATTAAATGAATTAAATATCAAGAACTTTGCAAATGCTTAATTAATTCATTCCTCCATCAAATATAGCAAATAAATATTCATTCTCTACAAAATTAAAATTCCTATATTTTAAAATAAAATGTAGTAAAAAGGATGAATGTACATGGAACAAATTTGGCTTGAGTGTTTATCTTATCTCATTAACTTCTTTTTTTTAGATTTATCTGATTAAGCTCAAATATGGCTGAGATAATTTGAGTGACATTTATTACATCCACGTTTTTAGGGTTATTTCTGAACAATAATACTCATATATGAATTTACAAAAACCTAGGTCTTGGTTTGACCTAGATTTTGTTGCAAATCTGGTTTTGATGATGACAAACATGTTTCCAGTGTGTTTTTCTTGGCTAATCAGTTTCAGGCACAAAAGACCGCAAGCTACTCAAGCCAACTCAAGATCGGGTCCAAGTGTGTCAAATGTATGATTTTTTCTTTTATTGAGTCAATTGTAATGTAACTGATTCCCTAGCTAAGTAACCTTGCACACACACACTCAGGGAGAGAGATTGAGTGAATTAGAGTTTCTGTTAAAATTTTGTTCAGATCGTCCTGGACGATATCCACATCGTCCTGGACGATCCAGTTAAAACAGAAATCCTAATTAGGGCGACTGAGTTAAGAGGGTCTGATTAAGCAGATCGTCCTGGACGATCTTTGGATCGTACGGGACGATATGCTCAAATCAGAAATTCTCAGCCGCCAGATTAAGTTAGGCAAGTTTTATTTTAAGTATTTTGGTCTGATCGTCCCGGACGATACGTGTATCGGCCTGGACGATTCACTACAATCATGCCTAAATTAGTCTGGTAATTAAGGAAAGCGATTAATGTTTAATTGATACGATCACATCGTCCTGGACGATCGCAGGATCGTCCCGGACGATCGTGATCGTCTTGTGCATTTCAGCTGTACGTCCAGAACTATGTACAGGACGATTTGGGGCCTTTTTGAACTAATCGTACCGGACGATTACGCTATCGTCCGGGACGATCAAGTCATTTTTTGGTCGTCCAGCACAGATTTCTCTGGACGACCCGAACTGTCTTCTGGACGATTTTCCTTAATTTGCACTAATCGTCCCGGACGATCGTAGTATCGTACGGGACGATATGAACAACTTTTTCTACTGATCGTCCAGAAGAGCCTAATCGTCCAGACTGAATCAGCTGAATTTGAACTGATCGTACAGGACGATCAACCGATCGTCCTGGACGATCTTGGCCGACAAGTTGAGATTTAGGGCAAGTTTTAAGCCCTCCTTTAAAAGAACTTTTTCCTAGATTTGGAAAAATCTTTTGCTGCCTTCCTTCCCTGAGAAACCCTAGAGAGAAGAGAGAGTTGGGAGAGAGAGAAGAGATCTTGTGAGGGGGAGTTAGTGAGGGATTCACTAAGGTTGCTCCAAGCACGGATCAGAGTCGTCTTCTCCGCTCGTCGTCTGTCGTCTAGTCGGTGTTCTTCGTGGGAGGATCGTTCGCAAGAAGATCCGGGGTTCTCTGCCCGCTTCAGGTGGAAGCAAAAGGAGTTCGAAGGTTCTCTGCCTGCTTCAGGAGGAAGCGAAAGGAGGTCAGGTTCTCTGCCTCACTATGTGGTGAAAAGGAGGTATTTTGTACAGGCTTCTCCGCCTTGCTGTGGGAGCAAAAGGAGAGTCACTTTCGTTTAGTGCAATACCCGGAGGGGAGGCTCCGGGGAGTGGACGTAGGTCAAGTTGACCGAACCACTATAAAATCTGGTTTGCTTTTCTGATTCAGTTTTGCACTTTACTTTTCAATATAAACTGCTTGGGTGATTATCGTTGGTTGATCTTTTCGTTATTGTTTACTTGTTTCCGCTGCTAAGTATCGAAAAGATTTTTGTTGTTATCGTGAAATTTTTAAATAACAAATTCACCCCCCCTCTTGGTTAGCCTCGGGACTAGTTCAGTAGGGCTTAACATCCCTTTCGAACTTTCAAGTGGTATCAGAGAAGGATTCAAAATTTCTGTTTAAAAACTTTTGAATTTGATCCATGGCTAACTGTAACAATCGTAATACTGCTGAAGGTTATTCTATAACGAGACCACCGTTGTTTGATAACATTCCATTTGATTTTTGGAAAACACGCATGTCTACTTTTCTTCAGTCTATTGATTATCGCATGTGGATGTTAGTTAAGGACGGATACGAACCACCTTTTCGAATGGTTAACAATTTGAAAACTGAATTGCCGTTTGCTGATTGGACGTTTGATGATCGTGATTTAGCACAGTTAAATGCCAAATGTTTGAACTGTTTCTTTTGTGCTTTAAAATCTGAGGACTATATGCGTATTTCTACTTGTACAACGGGAAAAGAGATTTGGGATAGATTATGTATAACATATGAAGGTACAACTGAAGTCAAACAGTCTAGGTTAAACATCTTGTTACATGATTACGAACTTTTTCGCATGAAACCTAGTGAGACTATTTCAGAAATGTACACAAGGTTCACCCAGATTGTTACCTCTTTGCATGCTTTAGGTAGAGAACTTACCAACTACGAAAGAGTGAACAAGATTCTTAGATGTTTGCCTGCTTCTTATGATGCTAAGATTACTGCTATTACTGAATCCAAAGATTTAAATGCTTACTCTATTGACAGCTTACTTGGATCACTCATTGCTTACGAGCAAGGGGTGAACCAAAGGCAACTTGATGCAGGTGAACGCAAGAAAGAGAAGACAGTGGCACTAAAGGCCAAAGATTCAGATGCTAGCACTTCCGGGTCTGATAGCGATGATGTTGCCTTAATCACAAGGCAATTCAAAAGCTTTCTAAGGAAGAAACATAAGAACCATCAGAAGTGGAACAAGGGTAAGTTCAATAAAAACTTTAAGGGTTCATCTGAATCGGTTTGTTTTGAATGCAGGAAGCCCGGACACATTAAGGCTGATTGTCCGACACTTAAAGCTCATCCAAGCAAGGAGAAGGGTGAGGAGAAACCAAAGTTCAGAAAGGACAAGAAGCGGATTCAGAAGGCGTTCTGGGCAGACTCTGCATCCGACTCTTCTGAGACTGAAGCTGAAGAGGAGGAAACAAACTTGTGTTTGATGGCTGATGATCACCCTGGTCAGTCCGACCAGGAAGAGGTATGTGAGCTTACTTACGATCAGTTATTTGAAGTTTCTGAAAAGATTCATACATCATATAGGAAGCTTAAGAAAACCCATGCTAGTTTAAAACTAGATTATCTGACTTTGCAAAAAGAGCATGAAGTGTTGATTAAGGATCATTCCACCATTGATAGCAATCACATGTCTTTACTAGATGAGTTTGATGAACTGAATAAAAAGCATTCTGATTTAATTGTTGAGCATAACTTGTTAAAAACAGCGCATGTTGAATTAGAACTTGCTTTTAAGAAAGTGAATGATTTGGCATCTGAGTTAGAAAGTATTGAAAGTGCAAAAACGTTTGAAATTGGAAGTTTAAACAAACACATTGAGTTTTTGAAAGTGAAAATCAGTTCTTTTGAAAATAACAAAACACCGCCTACTTTTGAACAATTTTATGCACCGCCACCTTTTAAAAATTCTGTTGCAAGTTCTTCAAAGCATGTTTCATACACTACTAGGAAGAGGCACTATCACTCACGACGTTTAGTTAATCCTTTTCCTGGTGTTAGATGTTTCTCATGTGGCATGTTAGGACACATATCACACACTTGTACTGTTCACCGTAGTACACATTGGGTGTGGAGACCCAAACTGCCTGTTGCACAGCACAGCACACATGCATCGCATTCTTCTTTTCATAAGAAGAAACCCAAACCTGTTTGGGTTCCTAAGACTGACATTTGATGATTTTGTAGGTGTGCTCTCACACAAGACCTCGTGAGAGCATGTGGTACCTGGACAGCGGATGTTCTAGACATATGACTGGAGATGCAAATCAGTTCATTTCGCTGGAGGCCAGAGCTGGAGGCAAGGTTACACTTGGAGATAACACCACTAGGAAGGTGGTAGGCACAGGTATGATTGGTGATTCAAAGAATTTTGTGATTGATAATGTTTTGCTTGTAGATGGACTGAAACACAACCTGCTGAGCATCAGTCAACTCTACGACAAGGGATACAGCATCAAATTCCTGCCCACTGGCTGCATTTTAAGCTTAAATGATGAAGTTGTTTTGCAGGGGCAAAGGATCAACAACGTCTACAAGCTGGATGTAAGTAGCATCAAATCTGATAATTCAATTTGCTTAAAAACTGCTGCTGATGAGTCTTGGTTATGGCATAGGAGATTGTGTCATGCCAGTATGAAAACCCTTAGGAGAGTCACCCAAAAGGACTTAGTTAGAGGTGTGCCCAAGCTTAAGTTCACTAAGGATCACCTGTGTGATGCCTGTCAGTTGGGGAAGCAAGTCCAGTCCTCTTTTCACTCTGTTAAGGACATTAGCACCTCTAGACCTTTAGAAGTTCTTCACATGGACCTCTTTGGACCCATTAGCACTGCCAGCTTAGGGGGGAGAGTCTATGGTTTTGTGATTATTGATGATTATTCAAGGTTCACTTGGGTTAAGTTTTTGTCACACAAATCTGAGTCATTTGATGAGTTTAGATCTTTCTCTACTTGGATTCAGAAGAAGTTAGGATGTGAGATTATTACCATCCATAGTGATCACGGAGGGGAGTTTGAAAATGAAAGATTTGGAAGTTTTTGTGAGAATCATGGGATTAGTCACAATTTTTCAGCTCCTAGGACCCCTCAGCAGAACGGGGTAGCTGAAAGGAAGAACAGGACCTTAGTGGAAGCCGCTAGAGCCATGCTTGCCGAGTATTCACTTCCTAAATACTTTTGGGCTGAAGCGGTAAACACTGCCTGTTATGTGCTGAATAGGGTAAATGTGAGAGTCAAGCTGAACAAGACACCTTATGAGATCATTAAGGGTAGAACACCAAATCTGTCCCACCTCCATGTCTTTGGCTGTAAGGTTTTCATTCTAAACAACGGGAAGTCACCCTTAGGAAAATTTGACCCCAAATCTGATGAAGGAGTGTTCTTAGGATATTCAAGTGTGGGGAAATCCTTTAGGGTGTTCAATAGGAGGACTTTGGTGGTGGAAGAAACAACCCATGTAGTGTTTGATGAATCTGATCCTAAGGAGTCTAGATCTGAAGTAGAAGATGAAGAGATTATTGAGGTTACCCAAGGAGTTGGAAATACAAATTTGGAGGAAAGGGTAGAACCTCAAACCCCATTGCCTAGAGATTGGAGATATTCTTCGAGTCATCCTAAAGAACTGATCTTAGGAGACCCTTCTGAAGGTGTTAGGACTAGGCATGGACTTAGGAAGGAAGTAAACCATTCTGCCTTTATCTCAATGACTGAACCCACCAACATCAATCAAGCCTTGTCGGATGAGTTTTGGATTTTAGCTATGCAGGAAGAATTGAATCAATTTGTAAGGAATGATGTTTGGGAGTTAGTAGAAAGACCTAGAAACCAAAGTATTGTGGGAACCAAGTGGGTCTTTAAGAATAAGATGAATGATTCTGGTGTGGTGGTGAGAAATAAGGCAAGATTGGTGGCTAAGGGGTATAATCAGATAGAAGGGATAGATTTTGAGGAAACTTTTGCCCCTGTAGCTCGATTGGAAGCCATTAGAGTGCTACTAGCCTTTGCCTGTTATAAGGGATTTAAGCTGTTTCAAATGGATGTCAAGAGTGCCTTTTTAAATGGGGTAATTAAAGAAGATATTTTTGTAGAACAACCCCCAGGTTTTGAGAGTTCCCAATATCCAAGTCATGTCTATAAATTAAAAAAGGCCTTATATGGATTGAAACAGGCACCCAGAGCTTGGTATGAGAGGCTTAGCACATTCCTGTTAGAAAGAGAGTTTGTTAAGGGGAGCGTAGACACCACCCTTTTTCTGAGGAGATTAGGAGATGACTTACTCATTGTCCAGATCTATGTTGATGATATAATTTTTGGATCTTCTGATAAATACTTATGTGAAGAGTTTTCTAAAACAATGAGTAAAGAGTTTGAGATGAGTATGATGGGAGAATTGTCCTACTTTTTGGGGTTTAGCATAAGGCAAATGGATGATGGAACTTTTCTCAATCAATCAAAATATACTAAGGACATTTTGAAGAAATATGAAATGGACAAAGCCAAGCCAATCAATACTCCCATGCCCTCCTCAGTTCAGTTAGATAAGGATTCAAATGGAAAATCTGTTGATCAGAAGAAGTATAGAGGGATAATAGGTTCACTGCTTTACCTGACTGCTAGCCGACCCGATATCATGTTTAGTGTCTGTCTTTGTGCTAGGTTTCAGGCTGATCCTAAAGAGTCCCACCTGACTGCTGTTAAGAGAATTCTTAGATATCTTTTAGGGACCCCAAACCTAGGAATTTGGTACCCTAGGCACAGCACCTCTTTTGAGATCATTGGATATTCTGACTCTGACTTTGCGGGGTGTAGGGTGGATAGGAAGAGTACCTCTGGGACTTGTCAATTCATAGGACAGTCGTTAGTCTCCTGGTCCAGTAGAAAACAGAACTCAGTTGCACTTTCCACTGCTGAAGCTGAGTACATTGCCTTAGGAAGTTGTGTGGCCCAAGTTCTTTGGTTGAAACAACAAGTCTTGGATTTAGGAGTACCCGTTGGCACAATTTCTGTTCTGTGTGATAATACCAGTGCCATCTGTATCTCTAAGAATCCAATCCAACATTCTAGGACCAAACACATTGACATTAGGCATCACTTCATTAGGGACCATGTTACAAAAGGGGACATTGAGCTACATCATGTAGCAACTGAAAATCAGCTGGCTGACATATTCACTAAACCACTGGCCTTTGACTCATTCAGCATTTTGAGAACCAGATTAGGAGTGATTGATATAAATGCTTGATTCTGATGACTGCTGATGTATTATCTTTCTGATTGGTATTCTGATTTCTGTTAGTTAGGTTTAGTTTTTTTTTATTTTATTTCTGATTTCTATTAGTTAGTTTTTGGCTTTGATTATTTACTTTCAGTTGATTTTATGTTTTTGCTGATTTCTGTTTTAGCCTTATTGTTAGTTTGATTTGAGTATTTACTCTGATATGATTTTATACTTTTTTTATTCACTGGTTCATATCTTGCACTTATTGTTTTATGCTTTTCAAGATCTGATCACCGCTCACTACTTCTGGTGATCTGAATTTTTGACTGAGAGTTTTTACCTTGGTTTGGTTTGGAAGCTGATAAGCAGTGATTGACTTCGCTGAATCTGTTAAAGGGGAGAAACATTGATAATTGTTTCTCTTCCTCTAACTCCTTTTCTGGTGTGCAGTTTCTTTTGAATAAAAATCCTTTTCAAAATTAAAATGTTAGTTTTTGAAATAGAGATTATTTTATCTTCCTACAGTAATCTGCCTCATATCAATAGTGTTTTTCAAAGTCTTGAGTCATTAGTTTGATTTTCTAAATCAAGTGATTGCATTTATCATATGTTGTATGGGTTTTGTTTTGTGAATCGTTCTTCCTTACTACGGAGAGTCATCTCCTATGTCTGGAAGATAATCTCACAGCTGAGACTCTTTAATGATTATGAAAAGGAGAAAGCTTATAAAAGATGCGCAGTGCGCCAGATAATTTGAAAAAGAGGCATAAAATGAGCCCAAAACTGAAAAGATGCAAAATTGCCAAGTTGGATACACAAAGTGTATCAAAAATCAAAAGATGCGCAAAGCGCCAATCAATTTGAAAAAGAGGCACAAAATGAGCCCAACACAAGCTTTCTTTCCTTTCAGATTATTAAATGTCTTAGAGAAATCTGTGCGCCACTTAATATTTTCAAAAGCTTGAGTTTTGAAAATCCCGATTTCTGATTTTTTACTTTGTAACACTATTATATCAGATATTTTTCTGGAACGAGGCCTGAAAGGATTTCTTTTCAAATCTAATGTCTTTTATTCTGAATCGGATTTTTGTTTTGAAAGAGGTTTGCATCGATAAGGTGCCCGGGGTCAGAGTTACGAAAGTTGATTATTTCCAACCTTTTTGGATTTCAGCGCTGTCAATCGTCCTGTCATTGGTTTTTGAATCTAAAATCAAGGAGAAATTCTGATTTTCCTGTTTTGTTGTTGTTCTGTGTATGTTTTATTTTATATTTTATTTCCGTGTTATGTTTTTCCCTCCTCCTTTTTGTGATGTCAAAAGGGGGAGTCAGTTGTAGTCGTGTCTGTTTCTATTTTCTGAGTCATGTTTTCTGTATTGTTTGAGCTGTTAAATGAAAATTTAAAAAATGTGTGTTTTGTTTGATTTCTTAGTTTCATTTTATTTTCATCTTAGTTTCATTTTATTTTCAGACTACTTTACAAATGTTTGCCATCATCAAAAAGGGGGAGATTGTTGCAAATCTGGTTTTGATGATGACAAACATGTTTCCAGTGTGTTTTTCTTGGCTAATCAGTTTCAGGCACAAAAGACCGCAAGCTACTCAAGCCAACTCAAGATCGGGTCCAAGTGTGTCAAATGTATGATTTTTTCTTTTATTGAGTCAATTGTAATGTAACTGATTCCCTAGCTAAGTAACCTTGCACACACACACTCAGGGAGAGAGATTGAGTGAATTAGAGTTTCTGTTAAAATTTTGTTCAGATCGTCCTGGACGATATCCACATCGTCCTGGACGATCCAGTTAAAATAGAAACCCTAATTAGGGCGACTGAGTTAAGAGGGTCTGATTAAGCAGATCGTCCTGGACGATCTTTGGATCGTACGGGACGATATGCTCAAATCAGAAATTCTCAGCCGCCAGATTAAGTTAGGCAAGTTTTACTTTAAGTATTTTGGTCTGATCGTCCCGGACGATACGTGTATCGGCCTGAACGATTCACTACAATCATGCCTAAATTAGTCTGGTAATTAAGGAAAGCGATTAATGTTTAATTGATACGATCACATCGTCCTGGACGATCGCAGGATCGTCCCGGACGATCGTGATCGTCTTGTGCATTTCAGCTGTACGTCCAGAACTATGTACAGGACGATTTGGGGCCTTTTTGAACTAATCGTACCGGACGATTACGCTATCGTCCGGGACGATCAAGTCATTTTTTGGTCGTCCAGCACAGATTTCTCTGGACGACCCGAACTGTCTTCTGGACGATTTTCCTCAATTTGCACTAATCGTCCCGGACGATCGTAGTATCGTACGGGACGATGTGAACAACTTTTTCTACTGATCGTCCAGAAGAGCCTAATCGTCCAGACTGAATCAGCTGAATTTGAACTGATCGTACAGGACGATCAACCGATCGTCCTGGACGATCTTGGCCGACAAGTTGAGATTTAGGGCAAGTTTTAAGCCCTCCTTTAAAAGAACTTTTTCCTAGATTTGGAAAAATCTTTTGCTGCCTTCCTTCCCTGAGAAACCCTAGAGAGAAGAGAGAGTTGGGAGAGAGAGAAGAGATCTTGTGAGGGGGAGTTAGTGAGGGATTCACTAAGGTTGCTCCAAGCACGGATCAGAGTCGTCTTCTCCGCTCGTCGTCTGTCGTCTAGTCGGTGTTCTTCGTGGGAGGATCGTTCGCAAGAAGATCCGGGGTTCTCTGCCCGCTTCAGGTGGAAGCAAAAGGAGTTCGAAGGTTCTCTGCCTGCTTCAGGAGGAAGCGAAAGGAGGTCAGGTTCTCTGCCTCACTGTGTGGTGAAAAGGAGGTATTTTGTACAGGCTTCTCCGCCTTGCTGTGGGAGCAAAAGGAGAGTCACTTTCGTTTAGTGCAATACCCGGAGGGGAGGCTCCGGGGAGTGGACGTAGGTCAAGTTGACCGAACCACTATAAAATCTGGTTTGCTTTTCTGATTCAGTTTTGCACTTTACTTTTCAATATAAACTGCTTGGGTGATTATCGTTGGTTGATCTTTTCGTTATTGTTTACTTGTTTCCGCTGCTAAGTATCGAAAAGATTTTTGTTGTTATCGTGAAATTTTTAAATAACCAATTCACCCCCCCTCTTGGTTAGCCTCGGGACTAGTTCAGTAGGGCTTAACATCCCTTTCGAACTTTCAGATTTTTTAAAATTCATAGTTAATTCAATTCTTTCCCAGTCATTGCATGTTAGGGCTCTACAGAATCAATCTGATAAGCTCTTTGATTTAAAAATAAATTCAGGTTATGATCATGCTTAGTTTTAGAGAAAATTCCCTTTAATTGTTTATGGATTTTTATGTATTGCTCTTTAAGTAAGCATTATATTAAGTTTAAATTAGCAGGAGAAGTCTTTGATGATGTCCCCCACATTATCTAAACTTCTTAACCTAATTTTATGTTTATCATTTATGCACTTGAATTTTCAAGGATATAGGTCACTATGTGACCTATAACTTTGATAATTCACTACATTCAGTCCATAGAGCATTATGGCACTAAACTATTGTGGTATGATTGTCCATGTGGAAGGGTTAGTCACACCAAGTTTCAAACTCATTTGAACCATACTTATATCTAGGGAAAAGAACAAAGGTTTCTGTTTAGCAAACTTTATAAAATTATAGGAATACATACACACATTCAATACAGATGAAACTTTAAACTAATGAACTTAGACATATTACACACCCTAGGAATTAAATTCACCTTGATTTGAAATTAATTAATCATAAAATAAAATTAATCAAAATAAGCCTTTAATTAAGGAATGAATTTTTAAAAAATCACAATAAATCAAGGAAAATTCACAAAAATACAAAATCACTTTCAATCAACTCTAAATCTACCCGGTTATTGTTAAAACATAAAATTTAAATCCAAATTTTATTAAAATTTAATTCATTATTAATTAACCATTTACTAATTATTTATTAATTAAATTAATCAAAAATAAAATACAAATCTAATTTATTCCAATTATTTAGAGATTGATACATTGGTCATCCTTAATCAATATTATTAACTTCATAAAGTTTGGAGTTAATTTGAAATCAAAATGAAATTATCCAAGTTATGTTAATAATCAATTCATTTTAGAAATTCATTAAAAACTTAATTTCAAATATAATTAAGTAAATATAATAAATATAAATCAAATACACATGAACAATTCAAATAAAATAAAATAAAATTTAGAGATTATTAATTCAATTTGAATTGAACTTTTAAATAAAATTTAATAATAATTCATTAATAATCAATTAGATTAATTAAAAAAATTCAATAATTAATGTAAATTTCCAAATAGTTTAGCAAAAAAAAATTCAACAAAAAAATTTAAAACATAAAAAATATTAATTTGATAATTTTTTATTAAAATTTATTTTAATCAAATAAATATGATAATTAATATTATTTAAATTAAATAATAAGGATTTTTGCTTAATATTTGATTCCATTTAGAGGGCATTTTAGTATTAAATTCATAGCCTTTATTTCATATCAAATCACCGAACAATCTTCTTATGAGATGCATGACTCCTTTTAGGAGGACATTAACATTTTTTATTATGGGATTTTAATAAACTTCAAAAATAATTAAGGGTTTCATGCACTATGATAGCCTTTGCTTATGGAAGGCATAGTTGTACAAAATTTATAACCCATAAGCAATCATTAGTAAATTATTGATCCTATAGCCATGCTTGACTCCAATTGGAGACAATGTTTATTGGATTTAAGGGTCCTTCTTTCTATCCTGAATAAATCACCATCCAATCTCTCGAGGCTTTATGTAATCATCTTTCCTATATAGGGGAAGATTACATTTTGATTTGTTTGAGCCATTAGTTTACAAGTTCCTTAGAATTAAATAATCAAATTCCAACACTTAAAAATATAAGTAATAAAATCCAAATTCATATAATGTAAATTTAAATTAAATAACCGCTTTTGTCCTTAATGAACAAATATCCTAAATTAATACAACTTAAATATTAAACTCCTATAGGATATACCAAAACCACACAGCAACCTTCACACACTTAGATGGTTTGCTATGAAAACTAACTCTAACCTAGGCTAGGCCAATGGTGTGAACTGCTTATCGGGTGCTTTGCTTGGAGAGACCCTATGTCTGTTTACTTATTATCAACAATCTGAATGTCATGCATTTTAAATTCTGTTGGTGCCCTTAAGCTATTTAAGGTCTACATTAGAAGTATTAGGATTATACACGATTGCTTTACACATTCTACTTTTTAAAATGCTTATTTCTTTTTATGCATTGCTTCACACATTCTATTTTTTAACATGCTTATTTCTTTTTATGCAATCCTTTATATTCTATATAAGAGTCAAAGTAGAATGTACCTAGGAGATGTTGTATGCTTGTATATGTTATTGTAAATGTAGTTTGTATATAGATCTAGCTGTATAGGATCCTAAGTTATAAAAAAGTCAAATACACTTGCTTATACATGTAAGTGGGGCTTCGAAAGACGATATCCTCTCCTTTGGAGGATAATCTCCTTTGAAATTCTATAGAAGGCTTGGAGCTTGAAGTCCTTAAGCAGATGTATTTGATCTTATACATATGGTAGGCTTAGAAACATAGGTTTGTTGTGGTCGAGCCTTGCCACCTTTCTTTCCTAAAGAGTCAGGGTCTACTGTAAACATTTATATCAATAAATGAATAAATTTTATTTTATAAATATAGTTTGTTTTATTTGCATTCTTTCATAAATTTCATTCATAAAGATTGTAGCTTATATTAGTGGGTAACAAATTTCCTAGATTTTTTTCGTGTACTTGTTCCAGACTTTATAGGAACATGTATGCCAGACCTAGGACAATATACTACTAGGTACTGTAGACACCAACCCCTTTACTTATTCATGCATAAATATATGGATCTCTTTATTTCTACTACATTTTCTAGAGCCTCAAACTTTTTACACCCACCATGGGTAAGGTAGCAGGGTCCTCATTGCGCTCAAAAAATGTTATGCTTTTCCTATTTCTATAGGGTTGTTATACTGTAAAAATTCCTAAGAAATTTTGGTAGTTAGAAAATTTAACTAGGTAAATTAAATAAGATAAAATTTAAAGTTTGTAGTGAGTCATATTGTTAGTGTCATTTTAATACTCATATTGAGTCATTGATTTAGAGTTCAATATAGTTCTTTGATCTCTTTGGATTGAACTGATCTTCTCATGCACTACATTTAGGATGCTTACTTGCGTATTATGTTATTAGCTGGCAGTGTATTTCAAGAAAGCATAAGTCAAGATGTATTTACACACCTCAAATTCTTTTTTAGAATAAGAATAAATAATGAAAGATATTTTTAAAAATTTAGATTTATTTTTGAAGGAGTGATAGATATTTTTCAAAATATACCGAGCAACTCACTTATATTTAAACCCAAAATGAGTCTAATCTCCACTTTAATCAAATGTTTTCTCTTCAAAGATGTAATTTATTATAGAGGCTCCAAAGGTCCTTCATAATATAAACCCAATCTTAGTTTGCTAAGATAGCAGAAAAATCTTTTGGATGTCAACTATAGCTAATCCAGTGTTAATTTTGTTTTCAAAATAATAAGTGAATGTAAATTTTATCCTTCGAGATATTTTTAACCTTCCCTATGCCTAATTTGAATACTAAAAATAAATTATTTCTTTCCTCAGGTTAATGATATAGTGTTAGTTTATCATTTAAGATAATTAACACTAATTATGTATATTTGTTTAAGGAAATAATCATAATAATTTTGTCTACATGATTTTTCTAGTGACTCCACTAGAGATTGCATTTACTTTTTCATCTTTAGTGGATATTAGACTCTATATTCATATTACAATCATTTACATATATAGGTTGCCTATTTTAAACCATTATAATCAAAATCCTTTTTCAATCTTTCCTTCAATCGTCAAATTCAGGTTCAACTTCAACTCTCAATCAATCCTTTTTTAAAATCTTCACTTCAAAATTATATTCTTCTAAGATCTAGGTCCTTGGTGAAATTTATCTTACTTTCATCCTTAATCATGTAGAATTTACCCTAGAGATCTAATAAATTCACTTCAGTGTGATCTTCTGATTTAACATCCAGTTTGAGTTTAGTAGGTCCAATAATTGATACATTTGAGTTAAATTATAGAAAATGTCTTATAATTAATCTTCAACTTCAACATTACACGCACACTATCTTTTGAAGGCTCTTAGATCATATTTGGAATTGGATTTGACAACATACAATTTACATTTACTGCACCACAGGCTGAACTAGTGGACACTGCTAATGATTTCATCAAGTTAGTTCCCCTTCAAGTTAACATCAAGGGTGGGTTTGTAGCTACTCCCGTAGTTATTAAACCTAATGCAAAATTTTTTCTATTGAATATAAAAATGGATGATTTTAGCTATTTGCCACATATAGGAGACTTGCAAGAAAATTTGATACTAATGAAAATAAAATATTTAGGACTAATGAAAGCAAGATAACATAGTTTATTAATGAGACTCTTAATTTTAGATATAGATCAGAACACATGTAATTATTGATCTCTATCGAGCTTGTAGGGGTGAAAAGGAAGGTTTTAGGGCATTCCTATAATTTTATTATCTATATAGAACCTAGAAGGTTTAACAGCGATGTTTAGGCATGCCAACATTCCATTTTAATACTATTATTTATTTCAATAATCCTCTACTAAGTTTATACATCACAGTAGTTATTAATTATATACATGGCCATTGTATGCATTAAATGAAGAAAGAGGGATATTGCAAATATATATAAAAGAATTTAAAGTGCAAGAGTCTACACTAGTACTTGTTGTTTTTTTACATCGTTAGCCTAAAACTTCAAGATTTAGCAGAACATGGATAAAAAAGGATGAAAACCCATATTTATCTCATTTATACAAAAATGATATGTGAGAAACAATAAGATAAATGTAACCTAAAAGGATCAATTGATATTCTCCATACTCCTTCTCCCAAAATAGAATTGCTTACGTAATAGAGGCTAAGATCTCCCAAATGAAAGTATCTAGCACTTCCCTAGACTTTCTTAGACTTTACTCTAAGGGAGATCTAGAAGAAGATAAATTAATTGGAAGTACCCCACTAATAATTAAATTGAAAATATCAACATTCCATTGTAACCTGCTCAAATGCAAAGTAAATAGTTGCTCATTTAAACAAAAACTCATTATATGCAGGTTTATTATACGTAGGTTCTTCATTTATCTGTCTTGATAAATGATCCAAATTTAATATTTAGTTACTTTTCTATCTAAATTTTTTTACTTCAAATTCTTGTAACAAAAGAATCCACCTCACCAATCTAGGTTTGGTGTCTTATTTGTCATAAGGTATTTAATTGCAAAGTCATTAGTGTATACTACCTTTTTGTGTAAATCAAATAAGATTAAAATTTATCGAAAGTAAAGATAATGGCTAGTAGTTCTTTCTCAATGGTGGTGTAGTTACATTGTGCAGAATTTAAAGTTTTACTAGCACATAAAATAATATAAAATTATTTATCTTGCTTTTGACCAAGAATTGCACCAAAAGTAAAGTCAGTTGTATCACACATAATAATAAAATGTAAGGGCCAATAAGTAGAAATGATAATTTGTGCAAAAATCAAATGTCATTTTAAAGTTTTAAATGCTTCCAAACATGTAGTGTAAAAAAAAAAGAACAACTTTTTAAAATATTATTTTAGAGGTTTTTGAAAAGTCCTTTATAAATCTTCTATAAAATCTTACATGTCTAAGGACGCTTCTAATTCCCTTAACTGAAGCGGATGTAGGCAGTTTCTCTATGACTTGAACATTCACTTTATCCACTTTAGGCCTTCCTTAGAGATCTTATAGCTTCAGTTACCATTAGCTAACATTTTTCCCAATTTAGCACTAAATTTGTTTCCTCACATCTTTTAGGTATAGATTTTAAATTATTCAGACAGAAGTTAAATTTAGTACCAAATATAGAAAAATCTTTCATAAAAATTTCAACGCCCTACTCAATTAAATTTGAAAAGATAGACATCATACATCTCTAAAAAGTAATTAGGGCATTATAAAGACCAAAACACATTCTTCTAAAGGTAAAAGTCCCAAAAGGATTAATAAAAGTAGTTTTGTCGTAATCCTCAGGTGCTATATAAATCAGGTGATACCTTAAATATCCATTTAGGAAATAATAAAAAGAGTGTCCTGCCAACCTATCCAATTTTTGGTCAAGAAAAGTCAAAAAAATCTTCTTTTCCTAGTGGCTTTATTCAGCTTCCTATAATTTATATAGATGCTTCAACTAGTAATAGTCTTAGTGGGAACAAGCTTATTGAATTCATCAGATACTACAATCATACCACCATTCTTAGGTACATAATGAATGGGACTCACCCAAGCACTATATGAAATAGAATAGACAATTCCAGCATCAAGCTATTTAAGTATCTGCTTTTTAGTTCAAGGATCCACTCTGTGGGTGACGTGGCTCAATCTGAGACTTCTATTCCGCATTGTTGATCCGACGGCCCAATCTTCAGCTGATGTGTTTAAGTAGCAGCCTGCATGTGTGACATATGTCAGATGACGGCGGCAGTGGTGCAATCATTTCCGCCCCCTTTTTTTAATTAAATTGATTTAAAAAACCAATTTTAAGGGCCAAAACTTTGAAAATTCATAGAAAATCCAGTTTTTCACCAAATTTAGTGTTTTTAGGCTCGTTGGAAAGGTCTTGAACACTACTATTTATTAAAAATAAAATCAAAGTATTTTGGCCATCGTATCATGAGTTATTTGGGTTTTCTTGGAATCTAAAATTTATAATTTTCTTATAATCTAGATGTCAAATTGAGCCCAAGTTTTGATGAAATATTTTTGAGTATCTTGGGCTTCCCTTTATTTTTCCTATGTCTAGATGCTCAGGGGTTTGACGTGAGATGAATTTACAAAGTAATGGGTCCATTTTGGACCCAAAACTTTGAGAATTCATAACTCTCCAAATTGGTAGAATTAGGTTATCTGATTACTGTGGTGTGCTTGCATATGTCCCAGGGTTAGGTGACCAAAATTTCAAACCCATTTGAATATTAGTGACACCTAGGAAAAATAATTAAGGAGAAGGTCTAGCTAACTTAGAAAAATTCTAGGAAATTTTACACAAACCTAATAGGGATGAAACTTTAGAACATTAAACATTGTGACATTTTACACCTCATGTCCAAATTTCACAAGATTTGTAGGTCATTAAGTCAAAAAGTTAAGCAAATCAAAATTCAACCCTTTTTAGGAGCCAAAAACTTCAAAAAATTGTAATAAATAAAAATTAAATTCAAAACTTTCAAATAATATATCAAACTAACCAAAATTTGATCCTCGATTTAGAAAAAAAAGCCCCATCACTCGACTTATAATTTAACTATAATTTAGGTTTTAGTGAAAATAAATTTAATTATATAAAATAATTAAAATTAAAAAAAAATCCTAAATAAATTCTAAACTCCTGAAAATGCTCCTATGGGTCATCTCTGACCTTTGAGAGTGATTCCATGCAGTTTAGAATAAGTTTGGATCCAAATAATCAAAACCTCCATAATTAAATAATTTAAAAAATCTATTAATTAACCAAACTTTAAAAAATCATAATTAATTAAAATTTAATCCAAAAATTTCAAATAATATATCAAATTAATCAGAATTTAATCCTTAATCAAAGAAAATTAAAATCACTTTAATTTGATTTTAATTTTGAGGACAGTTTAATTTTAAATAAAAAAAATATTTAATTAATTTAATTAAATAAAAATAATTAAAAATTCTATAAAATTCTCAGACATTTGGAAATTTCTCCACAGGCTATTCCTGACCTTTAGAGTTGATTTCCAGTAGTTAAGAGTTCATTTGGAGCAAAATTATTAAAATGCGTTTAATTAAAAAAATAAATAATTCAAATAAATGCACAAACTTTGAGAAATTATAACTAATTATAGAAAACTCCAAATTGAGCAAACTCAAATGAATAATACTCCATGTAAGGTCTAATATTTATTAAAAATATTAAATCATCAAAAATTACTTAAAATCAAAAAGTCAACTTTTTGGTCAACTTTAGTTCAAATTTCAATTGAAACTTCAAAAATTTATAATTTTCCATAAAAAACTCTAAATCCAGCAAACTCAAAATCTAATTACTCATTGAAAGGTTTAATAGTTAACAAAAATATCAAAACTCTAGAAAACTCTTTAATTATAAAAGTCTAATTTTGACCCCTTAATTAATACATTAAAATTAATCCAAAAAATCTAAAATTTGATAATAAATTTTAAATTCTAGAAAATATTAAGTCAATGTTAAAATTTCTCAACGAACCTCTTAATACACAATAACCACTCAAAAGATGAAGTTTTTAGGATGGACTACTCCGTGTTGCGGGGTTATGTATCCTAAGGAGGCTTTATTCCTTAAGCTTAGTGGCACAATGCGATGAATGGATTCAATGGAGTATTAAAACTGAAAATTAATTAATTATTAATTATCCAATGAAACTTAAAATCATTAATCTAATTATATCAACCAAGTTTTTAGGATGGACTATTCCAGGCTATGGGGCTACGTGTCCTAAGGAGACTTTGTTCCTCGAGCCTGGTGGCACAATGCCACGAACTAGTTGATAGCAAATTTAAATTATTTCAAACTTTTAAAATTATAAATTAATCTAATTATTAAAATATGTTGGTTCTTTAATTCCTAACTAATTAAATCCATTCAATCAATCAACCTTAAAAATGCAATTAAAAAAAATAATATTTGAATTTTAATCAAATTCACCCTTTAACACTCAATAAATCCAAACATTAGACAACTTTAACTAATTACCCAATATAAGAGATATCCAAACCATACAGCCTACTACCCACATGTAGATGATTTTCTAGGGCACCACTTCTAGAACAAGGCTAGGCCGATGTTTATTTTTCTACTATATGCCATGATTTTTGAGCTTTCACTGCATGTTGGTTGTTAATGTTGATGTGATTATTTATTTAATTTCTACACTCTATGATATAATTGATGGCGTTAGATTTATCCATAAGTTACGAGTGATTTAAACACTGATACAATCGTATGCATGTGTCTATACTCATATAGGGCATTAAAATTAAAGGCGGCAAAGTTAAATTTAAATTAATCAAATTTCTACACGTGCACCAAAATGCCAAGTCATCCTTTCAAAATTAAAAGTGCATGCCAAGTGTGACTATTTTGAGTATTTTAAATTTCATTATATTAACTGCTTGGGATGATTTAAATATAATTGCTTAGGATAACCCTGCAGGTTGTTCAAGTCTAGTTTTTTAATTTTTTTTAAATGTAATTCAAATTTATTGAGTTGTAATTCAAAGTGATACTTGAGAGGGGATATATAAGTATCCAACTTAGATTCCAAAGAGGAGAGAACATCCCTTAGGGGAGAGTTCTCCTCCATTTGGAAGACTAACTTAGGATAGTTTCAAATATCCAAAGGGAAAAGAAAATACCCCTTTCGAGGGGGAGTTTCTTTTCTTTTGGATATCCGTACCAAACGGATCCAAGAAGTTCACAAAATGATGAAAAAGTAGAGATCAAGAAGAATCCCATTCTCAAATTCACTTGAGTCTTAAGAGTAAAATCTGGTTTATTGTCAGTGGTACCCGGCCTCTTTACTTTCTACAGACCCTCGGTTATAATATTAACTGGCACTTGCCAGATGGACTTTTAATTTGAATATTAACTGATATGTTGATTTTGTGAAATAGGATTTAATGCTTTTAGTAGTTTTTTGGCGATCTTACATGTTAATTTTATTTTAGCCTAGAACGATGGGAGGCTCACGAGGGATGGCTAAAAACTTTTATTACTCTAATTAAGTTAAAATTTTTAATATAATATAGAAATTATAACATTTTAAGAAGTAAGCTCGAGATCATCGGAAGTTCGTATTGCATTTTTTTCCCTTTCTTTCCATTGATAGGCACCTCCCCGCCGACGGGTTTTGATAGGCCACCTGGTCTATGAAGGTGTAGATCTATCATGGGGAATCTGTGCAATCTCTTGGGAAAAACTTATTTTAAAGCCTTTTTAAAATTGCTTCATATTTGGTTTAAGCATTTATTAATTCAACTAGCATGCATTGCATAAAAGGAAAATTAAAATGAGTCAAAAATTTAATTATATTTACTTTAAGCTTCATACTACGCAACATAGGTCAAAGTGGTCATTTAGGATATGCTCTAGATGTCGGCCCTAACTCCTTAAACCTAACTTAATTAAACATCGCTACCACTCTAACAAAAAAGATTGGACT